>AWOL01S0005056.1:16180-36147 GCA_000715115.1 Nicotiana otophora
CAGCGCCTGCCCTAGCTGTGCGCTAAAGGAGAAAAACTGAAAAAGAGAAGAGAGAAGAAGAAGAAGAAGAAGAAGAAGAAGAAGAAAGAAGAGAAGAATAAAAGAAGAAAAATTACTTGGAGGTTGAAACCCTAGCTGGCTGCTGCTGCTAATGTTGGGAAGGAGAAAGAATGGTCTTTTCACTTTGGGTCTGTTTTATATAATAAAAACAAAGACCCAATTTTTATTTTTTTTTAAAAGACCCCTCTGAACAGAAGCGAGCGCTTCTGGGTCGCTTCGCGCTTTCTTGGCTGAAGCGATTGCTTCTGCTGGTCGAGTCGCCTCAGTTAGGAAAAAGCGACGGCTTCTCGCTTCGCCTCGCTTCTTGCTTAAAGCGACGAAGCGCTCGCTTTTCAAACACTGGTTCCGGGTGTAGCAGGAAAAGAGGTTGTACGTGAAAGAGTACTCAAACGAAAGTGCTATTTCTTGGCCATTGGATCAAGCTTAGATAAATAAGTCAATTCATAAAAGCATTGGACATATTCACTTCACAAATATTTGCAAATATATTATTTGCAAATGCAACATAAAGCTTGATTAAAAAGGTGAATCGGAAGCAATTCACTAGTAGAGTCAAATAGGCAGACTGGACTTACTACTTCCAGACTGGTGGAAGCTTCTTTGTTTTCTTGTAGTAACGAGCAAGTCGGTGAATCCTGCTCTCCACAAGAATCAATCTAAACTTGGAATCTTTGTCTTTCCTGTTTCTTTCAAGATGCTTCCTGATTGCAACTGCTTTCTTGATAAGGTGGTACAGATCCTCGGGAATCTCAGGAGCAAGTCCTAGCAAATTAAGTATCATTATTCTATCAAATATTTCCTTGAGACAACTAATACCAACAAAAAACACAAAATATTGAATAGGTACCATGAGCCTTCAAAATTCTGAGAATCTTGCTACCAGTTACACTCTTCACCTGGGCAATGCCATGGGAATCACGAAGAATAACACCAATTTGAGAAGGTGTTAAGCCTTTTTTTGCAAACTTGCAGATGTTATCTTCAACCTGAAACACAAGAGAATGCTGCTAGTTAAGAAACTAGAAATAAGTACAGGACTTTATCCCATCAAGTTACACATTTAAATATTTGGACATAGTTTTGAATTTTAGCAATTTCCAACCAAGTTCTGTACTGAACCTTCCGATCGATGTTCAAACAGACAGAAAAGCTCAACTGCTCCTCATGAAGGGAAAAAGCTCGACCGATCCTCATGAAGGGAAAAAGCTCGACCCTTTTTATGAAGAAAACCTCAAATGACCCTGGTGATGGGAAATATAATTTTCTGCTTTCTACTAAATTACAGGAAGCCAAAATGCACAAGCAATTTATATGCCACATCCTTCTACGTAAAATGGCTCATACCCTTAAAATCACTAACACAAAGGAAGGATCCTGCATTGCCTCTGTCACATTACTTCAATCTTACCTAGCATGGTTATACCATTTTTTATATTAGGGACCTTGTACACCTTGCTTTTATCTTTTCAAGTACAGGAATATATAACTTCAGTGAATAAGAGGGAAAAGATCCATCTCTTCCACTATATGGTAGGAAATTAGTGTTACTTCGAAGAAGCATGTGGTAAGGGACAAGAATCTCAATTAATCAGGAGTCAAGTCCACCTATAACCCCATAACACACTAGCACCTTCCTTTCTTTCAACTAGTCAAGCAAGGGACACAATACCGCAACCAGCTGTGGCACTTCAATAGGCACATTTACATAAAAGGCATTAAGAAAATACCATGAATCCACCATTTAAGTATTAAAAGGGAAACCTAGGATAGCATAGGCAAGAGATTTAGACATAACTGCAAAGATAGGATGGCTGACGACTACGCTAAACATATGAGTTGTTTTCTTAGTGGTTACACTAGAGTCCAATAGTACAACCAGTTAACAACATAATCATGATAAGCATAAATTGCCTACTTGATAACTTCCATCTTTCATTAATGTAAATGTTTCATATGACATGGAGTCCATAACAAAAATCATTACAAGCTCTAAACTTTATATCCCCTTTTCAGCCAAATGAAAGTAAACTACCTAATGCCACCAGCGCTTTAGTCTAGTGGTAAGAGCTCAACTTGTGATGTATTAGTCAGCGCACGTTATGGATTCGAACCCATCCAACTCAAGATAAAAGCCTGGTATTTAAGTGGAGAAAGATAGAGGGACGAATCCATTATCCACCGAGTTTTGAACCATAGGTCCCGAACCATACGTCACAGACACTCAGGGACTTCTCATTTTCAAGCAAATTTTTTAAATAAATGTGCAGAATTTTAAAAACTAAAACTGAAACAAGTAAATATCAAGAGGTTTTGAAATGCCAGTAGAAATTACTTACATCAGGTGCAGAGATTTTCAACCAACTTGGTGGAGTCCTCTTGTACGGAAGTGCTGAAGCCGAAATACCCTTACTGTGTAACAAGCAATATTCATAAAAAAAAAAATATACAAAAAATATAAGTACAATGTGCCATTAATAAGTGTTATATGTGAAATATATACAGAGAAAGAGAAAGAATGAACCGACCCTCGACTGTGCATACGACCCATGGTGGCTGGAGGTGGTGGTGTGCGTGTGTGTGTGTTTTGGGGGGAAGGGGGTAAGGGGGCTGCTGTCCGGTTGGCTCTGAAGAAGGAAACCCTAGAATGGCGAAATGGAGAAGATTAGAGTTTTTATATGAACTCTTTATTCGCTATGGAGTCCTTCGATTTGTTTTGAATTGTGTTTTTGAACTTCGTAATAAGTACACATTACACCATAATGTTTTGTGATCTGCCGATCAGGCCCATGGGTGTAGGTAGATTCGAGGTTATGAATTTGCAAACACGATGAGTCGGGACTTGGGATCTTAATGCTCTTAACATGATACTAGTTTCGCGTATACCAAATCATGTAATATATGATTTTATAAAATAATGTTATATTATTATAATTTAAATTTTGTGTTAATAATATGCATGAAAAAATAAAGTATGAGTTTATGTAAGGATAAGTGTCTATCGTCGTATGGTAACTGTTCGTCCTCTTCAATAATATCATGGCTAATTTATCTGGTTCCTCAATTACGTCGCATCAATATCTTGAAGTTCATGTATATCTTGAATAATTAAACTCATTTATGTTCTCGCTTTTCTTATCAATCTTTTCTTATCAATCTTGACAAGAAAAGTGAATTATTAATATTTACTCTCGTGTAGCATTGGTAAGACGAATATTGTGGCTCATCTTTAACCTATAATATAAATACTACACATAAACATTAAATTCAAGTATAATGCTAAATATGATTCTTTCCTTCATAATATACGTGATGCACTTTAACTAGGCATAAAGTTTAAAAAAGAAAGATTTATTTTTTAAACTTGTGGTTTAAATAAACCATAAATAGTTGTGTGGCTATAAATTATTTAATTAAGGGTGAAATAAAAAGTTTAAAGTAATATTATTTCTATATATAAAATACGCATCGCATAAATTAGGACAAAAGGAGTAATAGATTGTTCTTCTCTCTCAAGAGACACCAAATTCACAAAAGGTCATCAATTTTAAAATAATATAAAAATATAAATATTATTTAATCTCATGATCCCAAAACAATAAATCAAGTTTCAAATATAGATATGATTCTTCCGAAAAAAATATTTATCATCCCTCAATTTGAAATAACCATGATCTTTTTAACATAGTTATGATAGCTTTGTGATTTTTATTTTTTTTCGGCTGCGAGATAAGCATACTAAAAATGTCATCCCTATATTTAGCATGAATCTCAAGATCATCGCACATTGGATTTGCAACATAAATCATCCCTCTGACAAGTTATGAGAAGTTGTAATCGTTTTCTTCTTCTTTTTATTCAATAGTACTACTATACTTTTGCACGCTATGAAATGAATTATTGAGAAAATTATTTAGACTATATTCTCCATTTTTGCGAAAACATTTTATGAGACAGAGATTGCCACCATATTTTATCTCTGTTTATAAAACCTACTTCATTTAATTTTCAAGCTAGGCCAACGGCAAAATTCTAGCCATTGGAATTGTCATAGGTATTTCAAAGCACTGACAGCATCACACAACGCCATGACCACACAACTTTATCTAATTTATACCTTTAGAATGAGTATGCGATCGACGACAGTATATCCTTCAGTAGATCGAAGACAGCATATATGAGATATTTTCTATCCTAACATGTATTTCATTTCTTCAAAATTACAAAAAATGGAGGATGACTAAAAATAAGTAAAAAAGAGAAGAAATAGAACTCAATTTTGTCGCATTCTTCTTGTTCACTTTATAATTTTTGGTGTCATCTCTTTGACTATACAATATTGTAGTACAGTAATCCATATGTTGAGATGTGAAATCTTTTCATTTTCGTAAGCTAACTCTGAAGCCATCATATAGAGGTCCATAAGGTCTTTGCGTCCTATTCCTATTTGAACTTTCTTTTTGGCACAAATCAGATTCTCCAACTTCCTTGGTCAATATCTCACTTTTGTATAGGTTTATACAATCATCTAAATATCCAATAGCACTTATGAAAGTTTCGGAACCTCTATATAGAATCACCACCTTTCCGTGCAAGATATTGTGCAGAAGGCCAACCAAATTCTCATTACAAAAGAAAAGATATTAGAACGATTAACTGCAGGATACGACGAGTCCATTCATAAGTTAACTGAAATGAACGAATATCTTTGTCATTGTAATAACATAGATGTAGTGAGGAGGTTCAATTTAATGGTAAGTCATGTGAGTCAGCAAGCATCAAACTCGACGAAGAGGACCTAATTCATACAAGTGAAAGCAACGGATCCACCAAATAATGTTCTTGTTAAATGTATAATCTTTACTTTGCTACACCAATGTATGGTCAAGAAGTGCCTCTTCGGTTCATTTCTACAGCGAAGAGTGAAACTGTGTTTCTAGCCAATGAAATAAAGAGAATTATTGGTTCATAACGTTTCATACTTCTTCCAAACTAAAATGGTTTCTTCAAAACCAAAAGTTGCCGCCGCTTCTTAAGTCCTTTATAGGGTTTTTTTAATTTGTTAATTAAAAAGGGTCTTAAGATAAAAAGGGTAAAAAAGTAATTTGACTTTTAACTTAAGGGCTTTTCACTTTTAATATAGTATAGATTATATATATTTATTTTTATTATATATAAATGGTTAAGAAGGACGAATACGCATTGCATTATGTACTAAAAGTAATGTGTATTATATTTCAATTTGAGTCCTCCAATGTTTCTTTTCTAGGTACGCCTGTTACCGTTAAATAATCTGTGTGGGTGATAGCTAGTTTTCACTTTTATTTTCACTTCTACACCCAAACTGCCACGACCCAAAACTCCATATGTCGTGATGGCGCCTATCATAAAACTAGACAAGCCGACAATCCCAATAAAACTAGGCATTTTTATATTAAAAATAAGATGAAGCAAGTTTAACAGTAATAACTCTCATAAATAGCTGATATAAACAACTGCGACTCGAATATAATTTTTTCAAAATTCGAGTGTCACCGAGTATATGAGCATCTATACAATAACATGATCCGAAGCACCGTCAAGGAGGTAGAACAATATGTGTAAAATTAAGGGATAGAGGAGGAGAATCAAGGTATGCGGACGCCAAAGCAACTACCTCGATGATCTCTGAACATGTAAAAACTCAAATATCAGCAACCACCGTGCCCGAAAATACCTGGATCTGCACACGAAGTGCAGGGTATAGCGTGAGTACAACCAACTCAATAAGTAACAAGTCTAACATTTGGGCTGAAAGCAGTGATGAGCTCAACCAATATAGTACAAATACAAAGTTTAACAATACATAAATGATAGGAAATAGGACAATAATATCTCCAAGAAAACCCATAATCTATTCGTACACAGTACAAGAAATGTAGACATGCTTCCAGATTTAACAGTTAAGTGAAACACAGATAAAATAAGCCAACTATGGCTGATATGAGGAATATGACATCTCTATATTTATAAATCGATATGAATAACGTATGTGATGCAACACAAGGAAAACCTCACGTACTCACACTCTCAGAGCACTCAATCTGACTGTCTCAATTCTCGCTCGTCACACTCAGTCACTCAGCACTGTACGGTGCCTGCTGCGGCGTGCAGCCCGATCTCATCAATAATAATAAAGCATATAAGGTCTGATGCGGCGTGCAACCCGATTCACATATAGCCATAAGGCCTGTTGTGGTATGCAACCCGATCCACATATAGCCATAAGGCCTGTTACGATGTGCAACCCGATCCACATATAGCTGTAAGACCTGTTGCGGTGTGCAACCCGGTCCACATATAGCCATAAGGCATGTTGCGAAGTGAAACTCGATCCACAGATCTCACTCACATACGGCTCTCGGGCTCCAACTCAGTCATCAATCTCTCCGGTCTCTCATCTCACAAATCTCATGTCAATTAGCCCAAAACAATGATACATAACACAACAATAATAGTGACAGAGACTGAGGTATGATATGCAAATAGTGGATGTGATTGAGCACAAAATTGCCATCTAAGCAAATAATTCAATAGCATCAATGATCACAATAGGTCTCAACAGGATAAACATATAGTAACATCATTTCTAACATGAATCGGTATCTAAGTTACTCTAACACATAAAGATCACATGAATGGCTACAAGGTTTGATGACTACACAGTACCACGGAATCAACCGGATCACAATTTCTACGGTGCACGCCCACACACCCGTCACCCAGCATGTGTGTCACCTCAACACTAATCACATAACACGTAATTCAAGGATTCGTATCCTCAGAATCAAGTTTAGAAGTGTTACTTACCTCAAACCGTGCAAATCTCTACTCCAAGATAAAAACTTTGCTTCTGCGGAATTCACTTAAGTCCACAAAATTTGCACCTGCGGAAGCGCTTCTGCGCCTAGTCATCCGCTTCTGCGAAGCCAGCTTCACTTGCCCATTCTCCGCATTTGCGGGGCCTTATTCGCATCTGTGGGCTCGCAGATGCGAAAGATTCCTCGCACTTGCGACACACCCCAGACAAACCCCAACTCCGCTTCTGCGCCACTTCAATCGCACCTGCGGCGTCGCACCTACAGCTAATCTTCTCGCATGTGCGATCACACCAGAAGGCAAAATCTGAGCAATGCTTCAAGTCCAACTTTTGATCTGTCAACCATCAGGAATCCACCCGAGGCCCCCGGGACCTCAACCAAACATATCAACAAGTCCTGAAACACGATACGAACTTAGTCGAGGCCTCAAATCGCATCAAATAATATCAAAAACATGAATCGCGCCCCAATTCAAGCTTAATAAAAACTAATGAATTCCAACTTCTACAATCGATGCCGAAACCTATCAAATCAACTCTGATTGACCTCAAATTTTGCATAAAGGTCGTGAATGACATAACGAACCTATTCCAACTTCTGGAACTAACATCTGGGCCTGGTAACCACAAAGTCAACTCTCAGTCAAACTTCTCAACTCTCCAAACTTCTATTTTTCCATCTTTCGCCATTTTAAGCCAAAATGACCTACGGACTTTCAAATCACTATTCGGACACACTCCTAAGTCCAAAATTACCCTATAGAACTATCGGAACCGTCAAAACTCCATTCTAGAGCCATTTACACATAAGTCAATATCTGATTAACTTTTTCAACTTAGGCTTCCAACCTTGGGAGTAAGTGTCTCAACTCATTCCGAAACATCCTCAGAACTAAACCAACCATCCCGACACGTCACATAACAACAAATGAGCATAGAATAAGCAGTAAATGGGGGAAGGGGGCTATAACACTCAAAATGACGGGTCAGGATCATTACATCCCTCTTAAACAAGCGTTCGTCCTCGAACTAGTTTAGAATCATACCTGGAGTCTCAAATAGGTGTGGATATTTGTTCCGCATCTCCCGCTCGGTCTCCTAATTAGCCTCCTCGACTGACCTCTCCACTGCACCTTCACTGAAGCTATGTTCTTTGACCTCAACTTTCGAACCTGCCGATCCAAAATGGCCACCGGCTCTACATCATAAGTCAAATCACCATCCAACTGAACCGTGTTGAAGTCTAAAACATGAGACAAATGGATCACCGACATACTTCTGGAGCATAGAAACATGAAACACTGGATGAACACTCGACAGACTAGGCAGCAATGCAAGCCTATAAGCCAGCTCTCCAATCCTCTCAAGCACCTCAAATGGGCCAATGAACCGAGGGCTCAATTTGCCCTTCCTCCCAAACCTCATAACACCCTTCATAGGTGAAACTCTGAGTAGTACCTTCTCCCCCACCATGTAAGCAACATCACAAACCTTCCGATCGGCGTAACTCTTCTGTCTAGACTGCGCCATACAGAGCCGATCCTGAATCAACTTAACCTTGTCCAAAGCATCCTGAACCAAGTCAGTACCCAATAGCCTAGCCTCACCCGGCTCAAACCAACCCACCGGAGACCGACACCGCCTCCCATACAAAGCCTCATATGGAGCCATCTGAATGCTCGATTGGTAGCTGTTATTATAGGCAAGCTCGACAAGCGGGATAAACGGATCCCACAAACCCCCGAAGTCTATGACACAAGCGCATAACATATCCTCAAATATCTATATAGTGCGCTCAAACTATCCGTCCATCTGAGGGTGGAATGTTGTACTCAACTCAACTCGTGTGCCCAACTCTCGCTGCACTGCTCTCCAAAACTGCAATGTAAACTGCGTGCCCCGATCTAAAATGATGGACATCGGTACACCGTGAAGGCGAACAATCTCACGGATGTAGATCTCAGCCAACCACTATGAAGAATAAGAAATCCCAACATGAATAAAATGTGCGGACCTGGCCAACCGATCCACAATCATCCAAATAGCATCAAACTTCCTCGAAGTCTTTGGGAGCCAAACTACGAAGTCCATGGTGATACGCTTTCATTTTTACTCCGGAATCTCAAGCCTCTGAAGAAATCCTCCCGGTCTCTGATGCTTGTACTTCACCTATTGATAATTTGGGCACCGAGCTACAAACCCCACTATGTCTTTTTTCATCCTCCTCCACTAATAGTGTTGCCTCAAGTCCTGATACATCTTTGCAGCACTCGGATGAATGGAATACCGCGAACTGTGGGCCTCCTCAAGAATCAACTCACGTAGACCATCCATATTGGGCACACAAATCCGACCCTGCATCCGCAACACCATATCATCTCTATAGTAACATCCTTGGCATCACTGTGCTGAACTGTGTCCTTAAAGACAAGCAAATGGGGATCATCATACTAGCTCTCTTTGATGCAATCATATAAGGAAGACCGAGAAACCACACAAGCTAGAACCAACTGGGCTCCGAAACATCTTATCTCACGAACTGATTGTCTAGGGCCTGAATATCTGATGCAGACGATCTCTCACCAACAGGAATAAAAGCAAGGCTACCCATACTCACCGCCTTCCTACTTAAGACATCGACTACCACATTGGCCTTCTCGGGATGATACAAAATGGTAATATCATAGTCCTTTAGCAGCTCCAACCATCTCCGCTGCCTCAAATTTAGATCTTTTTGTTTGAACAAGTGTTGGAGACTCCGATGATCCGTAAATACCTCACAAGACACGCCATAGAGATAATGCCTCCAAATCTTCAATGCATGAACAATGGCTGCCAACTCCATATCATGAACAAGGTAGTTCTTCTCATGAGCTTCAACTGGTGGGAAGCATAAGTAATCACTCTGCCCTCCTGCATCAAGACACACCCAATACCAATCCAAGAAACATTACAATACACTGTATAAGAGCCTGGCGCTTGTCACGCCCCAAACTCAAGGAGCGCGACCGGCGCTCAACCGAGAGAACCCGGCCGAGCAAGCCTATTAGACTTCCTTCTACCCAAACTCATCCATGAATAAAGAGTAGATGTACTCTATTAATTAAACACTGAAAAGATTCATTCCCATTAGCAGCTTCATTCATAATTTCCAAAACATTACGAGTTTATAGAATTAATGAAAAACATAATTTCCAAGTACCAACATTTCTAGTTCAATTCCCAACATCAACCATAACCCATAACCTGTCTACGGAGCCTCTAAGTATAATAGAAGAGTAATATAGAAATGCTGGAAACACGGCCCCGGCTATACCTCAAAATACAGTACATGAGAAACAAAAGATACATGACCTCGAAATGAAGTGAGGCTCACCAAATCAGCTGAAAAGGAGTGTACATCTATCACTGATCAATGCCGCCTGCTGAAGAACCACCTGCATCCATTAAAGATGCAGTGCCCCCGACAAAAGGGACGTTAGTACTGTCGAATAGCATTAGTATGTATAGCTAAAAGTCCTCTTTCAAAATAGAATGCCCATATAAGAAAAAGGCAACACATAGAAACAACAACTCATAATCAACAATATCCAAATGTTCAATTAAAACATAATACTTTTCAAAATACGAACTTTATATACAATTTTGGTTAGGATATCATTAACACCGATATACCACCGTCTTTGTTAGCACGGAGTCCGATCACACCCGATCGACTAGGCCATCTCCCCACGAACAATGTGGGGAGATCCCGCACGGCATATGTGGGAAGGCGGCCTAGCCGATCGACTAGGCCATCTCCCCACGAACAATGTGGTTTGACATGTGATGCGAAAGAAAGTTGTTACCAAGAGTAGTACCACCATATGCGCAATATGGCATCTGATCTCCACCCGATCAGCTAGGCCGCCTTCCCACATATGCCGTGCAGGTTGACTTTTCCAATCCACAAAGGTTTCAGTTTCATCCCACTTAAGGGGAATAATATCACAATTTCCCAAAGGTTCCAATTTCATCCCAAATAAGGGGAATGATCACAATCCACCCCTACACCGGCACGTGTAATTTTAGGTGTGGGCCTTATGACCCACCCTTCCTCGGTATTGCTAATGATGCTCCCAAAAATATTTTTGATTTGATTTGCAAATAGAAATATTATAAATACAATTGTACTCACCTCAACATCTTTTAAATTGTATAAATTCTCATTAGTATTTCCAGTCATTCACAACGACAATATTTCCTTGGCTCATTAGGCCATTCACAAGATTCTTTATTCCTGGCACGATGGCCGTATTTTATATTCCACACTTTCACCTCTTTCAATTTCAAAGATCACCATCAAGTATCAACATATAGGATATTTCATAAATCATATACTTCAAGTCCATTTGAAATGAAAACTTCAAATACAAATGGTTTCTTCCCAAAGAATGAGGCATACCAACCAACAATAGAAACACACATGAAAAATCATAAACAGTCAATGCACCATTTACTCTTGCAATACTCTTCCCCAGAAATGACAATGTACAATTTCAACACATGAGTATATAGAACTCGAATCACACTGGATATATTTATAAATCAAAGCATTAGTTAAAGCATCCACTAATGGGCATGAATTTAGTACAAAAACTTTTAGACAATTCTATCATCGAAGTCATTTTTAAACAATTAAGTTGAGGCTCATTTCACATTCTTTATCGCATATTCTCAAATCATTTGCACTACTAGACACAATCATAACTTAAATTCTCTGCACGTTGGCCATACTCTATATCCCCAATTAACTTATTTCACTTCCAACCATCTTTATAGATTATCAATAATAAGACATTTCCAAATCAAGACTTTAGTACACATATGAGAAATTAAGAGTCTTAAGAATATTGAGATTTTCTCATACAATTTGGCATACTATCTTTTATTGAAACACGACTCAAAGCCATAACCTTTTAATACGCAACCCATACTTTGAAACTTACAGAAACATTATGGAATTCAATTCCAAGAGAGAAAGTTTGGCCAATATACCTCAATCGAGCTTCCTTAACTCTAGAATGATCCGAAATTCTTAGCAATACTGATCTATTTTGAGACATAACAAAATTGAACCATAATTAGGAAGATATTCATGGTCTCAGCTCATTTGAGCATTTTATCAGATATTAGGTGTGCAAATTTAACTACAAGGTTCTTCTATAAGATTTCCTTCACTCTACAACTCAATCCTTACTTATTTCAGCTCAACAATCTTCCCACAATTTTTATTGGTACATGCATGTATAAATAATAATCTCATACCAATGAATCATACTCCTAATCACCATCTTCTACCCAAATTCGAAATTGAAAACTAGGGTATGAAACCTTACCTCTTAGATGAAGAACTTGTGGGTTTTCCTTGTTAATCTTCCAAGATTTGAGCAAGACTTGATGAATAATTAGCCTAGGGTTTTCCTCTCTCTCTAAAACACTCTCTCTTCTCTCTAAAACATCAGATTTTTGCTCAAAAATGACCCAAAGCGTGTATTTAACGAAGTAGGGTCGGGTTTTAAAAACCCAAAAATGGAGCTGCGGAACAGGTTCTGCGATCGCATATGCGACCGCATATCGGTCGCATACTTACAGACTCAAAAGTCTGCCCGTGTATGCGGTCACTATGCGGTCCACATAACTGTTATGCGATCGCATAATGCACCGCATAACAGTTATGCGGTCGCATAGCCGACCGTATAATTGCCCCCAGACTGGCCCTTCTCCTGCCCACTTCTGCGGCCATTATGCGGCCCGCAGAGTGATTATGCGGTCGCATAATGGACCGCATAAACGCGCTATTCTGCCAAAAAATTTCCTTTAATTTTTGGTGCATTGTTTAACCCAAAAAGTCCAAACCGCATCCTCAAACACGTAAGCCTACTCCGGCACCACGAAACTTTGAATTCACTTGCGAAATGTACGGGGCTTTACACTGAAATACTTCAAAAAATTTCTGGGGTGTTACAACGCTGAAGACAAAACTAGAGCTAGAGTTGTGGTCAAGGCAGTCTTGAGCTTCTGAAAGCTCTCCTCACACTCATCCGACCACCTGAATGGAGCACCCTCTAGGTCAACCTGGTCAAAGGCGCTACAATGGACGAGAAACCTTCCACGAAGCGACGATAATATCGGTCAAGCCGAGAAAACTCTGAATATCAGTAGCTGAAGACGGTCTAGGCCAACTTTGAATCGCCTCTATCTTCTTTGGATGTACCTTAATCCCCTCACTGGATACTATGTTCCCCAAGAACGCCACCGAACTGAGCCAAAACTCACACTTAGAGAACTTGACATAAAGTTTCTCCTCTCTCAACCTCTATAGTACAATCCTCAAATGCTGGGCATACTCCTCTTGGCTACGTGAGTACACTAGGATATCATCAATGAATACTATGACAGACGAATTAAGATATGGTTGAAATACACTATTCATCAGATGCATGAATGTTGCTGGGGTGTTGGTCAGCCCAAAAGACATCACAAGGAACTTATAGTGACCATAACGGGTCCTAAATACCGTCTTCAGAATATCTGAATCCTGAATCTTCAACTTGTAATACCCAGACCTCAAATCAATCTTAGAGAACACCCTCGCTCCCTAAATCTGGTCAAATAGATCATCAATATGCGGCAAAAGATACTTGTTCTTGATTGTAACTTTGTTCAACTACCTATAGTCGATGCACATCCGCATCTTCTTCTTCACAAACATAACTTGTTCACCCCAAGGCGACTGTCACGACCCAAAAATTCCACCTTCGGGGCCGTGATGGTGCCTAATATTTCACTTGCTAGGCAAGCCAGCGTTAGAATAGTTTATCCATTTTATTATATAGATCAAGTTAAATAATAATAAAGAAACTGAAATAACTTAAATAAATTCTTAAGTAAAGTGCGAAAAACCATAACAACTGAAATATCTAATACAACATTGAATCTGGTGTCACAAGTGCACAAACTACTAGAAGTTCTACATATAGAGACTGTAATAAATACAACTATTTCGAATGAAATGAACAGTAAAAAAGGAAAGAAGAAGGGGACTTCAAGGTCTGTGGACGTCAACAGATCTATCTTAAGTCTATGAATGTGATAATCCGAGAAAGTGCACCTCACGTACAGCTGGGACCAATAACCATAATCTGCATAAGAAGTGTCGAGTATAGTATAAGTACAACCGACCCAATGTACTCCGTAAGTGTCGAGCCTAACCTCGACGAGGTAGTGACGAGGCTATGATAGGACAGTCACGTAAGTAAACCTGTACCAACATAGATATATGTACCAAAAAACAACAAAATAGAGATTTAATATGTACATTTGGGAAGGAACATGCGAAAAGGGGACAAGATACGATAACTACAACAGGGATGACAACACAAGACAGTCAAATAAATCATCAACCAATAAAGATGGATAAACGTATGGAATAAATATGGCACGACATCACCCTTCGTGCTTTTTCTCTCGATTTGCCTATGTAATAATATATAATTGATATAGATAGTACGACATCACTCTTCATGCTTTATCTCTCTTTCTCACTATGTATTAGTCTATAAATGAAGTAATAAAATAGCACGACATCACCCTTCTGCTTTAACACTCTCCCTTACCATGTAGTAATGAATATAAAAATTCGGGAGATAAATAATGCAAAGGATGTACTTTACGTCAATAATGATTCCAAGATACCAAACCTCAACTTTCACAATACTCAACCATCACAATTAATCCATAAATACGGAAGGAACGATCAAAAATAATAATCTAATCTAAGCATGTATGTCATAATTAAAGAGGCAATAAATCACAAGGAAACAAGTTCTACCCGCATGCTCTAACCCAACAACAACGCATACGTACTCGTCACCTTACATATACGTTATACCTATACATTAAACACGTAGCAAATAGGCAAACAAGTCCTAATCCCTCAAGTCAAGGTTAACCACGACACTTACCTCGCTCCGTAAGCAAATCAAAGCTCTACTGGGACCTTTCCTCTAAAATCCTCCTCCAAACCAAGCGAATCTAACCAAAATTGACTCAATAACATCAAATAATGCTAGGAAATTAAATTACAAGACATAAAGTTAAGATCTTTACATTTTTTCCCAAAAGTCGACCCTGGCCCGCTTAGTCAAAACTTTTTCCAAATCTCTAATTTTCTACAATAAAAGGACGAAGATTAAGGCTAGAATTTAATGGGTGATGGTAGAAATAGAATAAAATGAGTTAAAGTATGCTAACCTATGAAAAGATGATGAATTTTCTCTTCCAAATCGCCTCTAGGCCAAGCTCTAATGGAAAATGATGAAAATGGGTGAAATCCCGTTTTTTAGAAGTTTAAATGACCGGGCCTCAGGTGCTCATCGCGATCGTGAGACACATGACACGTTCGCGAAGGGCACTGCCCAATTGGCTTACGCGATCGCGAAATACTCTATGCGTTCGCGTAGGTTTAGCCCACCTTGCCTTCGCGTTCGCGTAGAGTAAATCCATTTCCCAGCCCCCGCCTCTTAATGCTATGCGTTCACGATGGTGTGGTCGCGTTCGCGAAGGGCAGTCTCCCCACTACTCCACCTTTTTAACCAAAGCCTCGCGTTCGCATTGAGTAAAATCCACCCCCAGTCCCAACTACTCTTCGCGATCGCGAAGAAGCATATACCAGAAACCAGCAGAAGTCAAGAAAACCAGAATTTCTAAGTTCAAAAACACTCATAGCCTATCCGATACTCACTCGAGCCGCTCGGGCTCCAAATCAAACATGCACACAAGTCCAAAAATATCATACGAATTCGCTCGCGCAATCAAAATATCAAAATAGTACCTAGAACTATGAATCAGACACAAAACAAATGAAATTTTCAAAGAAACTTAAGAACATGAAACTTTTCAACCAGACGTCCGAATCATGTCAAATCAACTCCGTCTTGCACCAATTTTGTAGACAAGTCATAAATACAGTAATGAACCTATACTAAGTTTTAGAACCCGGATCCGGTCCCGGTAGCAATAAAGTCAAACTATGATCAAACTTGAAATTTCTATAAACCTTTAAACTTTTAGTTTTTAACAAATGGCGATCACTACAGACTTCCAAAAAATTTTCTGGACACGCTCCTAAGTGTAAAATCACCATACAGAGCTATTGGAATCATTAAAATTTTATTTCGGGGTCGTTTGTTCAAAAGTTAACTCTCCGATCAACTCTTTCTATTTAAGCTTCAAAAATGAGAATTGTTCTTTAAATTAAATTTCGAATCTTCCGAAAACCAAATTCGACAATACACACAGGTCATAATATATATTACGAAGCTGTTCGGGACCTTAAGTCGCTGAGCGGGGCGTTAATTTTTAAAACGACAAGTCGGGTCGTTGCATAAACTATCTCTGAAGAGATCCTATGATCTAATGTATTCCTTTCTATATTTTGAATTTCATACGGCTAATTTTAGCATCAACATACATAATTAATTAAAGCTCTAGTAAGGGGACATATTTAGGAACCCACTAGCAGTTAGAACTGTGTTCTCTGCTCATTTTTGCTGCAGATATGTTTAAGATTTACGAATGTTCTATCAATATATGTATGTGTTATATTGCAGGACAAGATGTGGAACAATTATGGATTGTTTCACTTCTCTTGTTTGCTTTGTTACCCTCTAACAAATTAGAGCAGAATAATATTTTATACCTTTCGTATTGGTTCATGTTCTTTTCCTTTATAAGGGAGTTTCTATCTTCTCTTAATTTTTTTTATGGTTGTTTACCTTGTATTCAATTTTATTGGGGATTGATGTGGTATGAGCTGTTTAACTATTTATATTAAGGTGTTCATAAAAATTAATTTATTAAATGTTTGTTGTGTTTACCGTTTAGAATGTAATGTTTTTGGAGCACTTCTTTTATAGACACACAAGAAGACGAAAATCTGTATTAACATATTCGGAGCACTTCTTTTATAGTAACACTTTTTGGATTACTTTTATTAAATGTTTGTTGCTTGGTATAGTTGGAGATGCTGTACATTCGAACAGTATTTTATCCTATAAAATTAGCATACTGGAGTAAATGAATAGACAATCTATAGCCAGTTTGGCCAAACTGCAAAAATCAGCTTATTTTGAGAAGTATTTTTTCTCAAAAGTGTTTTTGGTGAGAAATAATTTGTGTTTGGCTAATTAATTTGAAAAGCACTTATGATTGTTTGACCAAGCTTTTAAAAACTGTTTCTAAGTGTATTTTTCTCAAAAGTGCTTTTCAAAAAAGTACTTTTGGAGAGAAGCTACGTTTTTCTACTTCTCCAAAACTGTTTCTGCTTCTCTTCAAAAGTACTTTTTTTCATTCCAAAAGCTTATCCTATAAAATTAGCATACTGGGGTAAATGAATAGACAATTTATAGACATTTGGCCAAGCTGCAAAAATCAGCTTATTTTGAGAAGTGTTTTTTCTCAAAAGTACTTTTGGTGAGAAATAGTTTGTGTTTGGCTAATTAATTTGAAAAGCACTTATGAGCAATAATTAGTGTTTGGCCAAGCTTTTAAAAACTATTTCTAAGTGTATTTTTCTCAAAAGCGCTTTTCAAAAAAGTACTTTTAGAGAGAAGCTGCGTTTTTCTGCTTCTCCAAAATTATTTCTGCTTCTCTTCAAAAGCACTTTTTTTCATTCCAAAAGCTTGGCCAAACCCGTTATTCGGGTATTTTGTGGGTATGAGCATTTTAGCTCGGTAACTAATTCCTTATAGGTTATTATGTGCGAATCAGGTGGCATGCCGCCACGGGTATGTTGTTTGGATCGGGTTGCACGCCGCTACAGTGTGATGTTGGGTATAGTCCCCTATATTCTATTTTGTGTGTTTTGTGTCCCATTTTCTGAGGAACGTTCGTAACACCTTTTCGGTTGTCTAGTTGTTACGTGGGTTGAGTAGTTCTTTCCAGAGTTCACTTTCCTCATATATCACATTGAGATTGTAGCTTATAGGCACATTGTGGTATCACATGAGACTTTTTGGCAGCGTCTGAGGTGGCTTATTGCCTGAACAACTTATGCTGTGTGAGGCGAGATTATTAGATCCGGGATCAGTGCGATCGAATTATTTGAAGTATAGTAAAGAGCAAATACCATTATTTCGCTATAATGGGGTGATGATTCTAGTCAGGAGGAGAGACTCAATGATTTGTTGACTCGGCAGTTTGTTATGAATTTCTACACGTCTCTTCCATCGTGGCGGTATTGCAAGAATTGGAACCAGACTTATATATGTCATGAGGTGCACAGTGAGCATCAGATTCGGGGAATGTCGGCTATTATGATTAGAGAATGTTATTATGGTCATGTGAATATTGCGGTGCATGGTGTGAATTTAGCAAAGGTACGCAATCATGTTCTGGTACATCGTGTGGTGATTGATACGGTGATCGTATATTGGAAACAGGCCTAGCAGAAGATTCCGGATATTAGAATTTGGCTCTAAGGCTAGTTTGACTAAATAAAACGGGAATCTTTAGATTTACTCAGGTCAGTGTGCTCAACTGAGTTGTGGTAACATGGGTAGGTGCACAGAGTGCTAATAAGTGATTTTGGACAACTTCAGCGCAGTTCTTAGCACGTTCGAGGACGAACGTATGTTTAAGTGTGAGAGAATGTAATGACCCAACCAGTCATTTTGAGCTCCAGCTCGTCGTTCGGCAGTTTGAGGCCTTGAGTAGCTTCACTTCAGGTATTATGACTTGTGCGTATGGTCGGAATTGAATTTCGGGAAGTTCGGAGTTGGATCGGAAAGAAAATTCTCATTTCGAAAGCTTTAAGTTGGAATAATTGACTATGATTGGATTTTTAGAGTAAATGACCTTGGAATCAGTATTTGAAGGTTCCAACAGGTTTGTATGATGATTTCGGACTTGAGCGTATGTTCGGATCGGGTTTTAGATGCCGCAGGAGAGTTTCGGCACCTATTGCGGAAGTTAGCATTTTGGAAGAATTTCATAAATTTGGGTTGAAGTACATTTTGATGTTATCGATGTCCATTTGGAATTTTGAGTCTGGGAATAGCTCTGTATGGTGATTCCGGTATTGGGAGCGCATCCGGAAATAGATTTGGAGGTCCGTAGGTCATTTTGGAGTTATTTCGCTAAAGTTAGAAATTTGAAGGTTTTTGAGAAGTTTGACCGGGAGTGGACTTTTGTCAGGACCCGAATTTCCCACCTTCGGACCGTGATGGCGCCTAACATATCACTTGCTAGGTAAGCCAACGTTAGAATAATATTAACCAATTTTTAAATAATTCTTATATTATTAATAATCAAGGAAACAAAAGCGGAAGCAAAGTTTGAAATATAGTGAAATAATCCATAAATGCAACGGTGTCTAAATACAATCTCAGAATTGGTGTCACAAGTGCACGAGCTTCTAGAATAAATACAAATAAAGGTCTGAATGAATTAAAGCTGTCTGGAAATAAACATACAACTAAAGTAAAATAGACGGGGACTTGAGAACTGCGGACGCCATGCAGTTATACCTCAAGTCTCCTCTGGTAGCAGAAATCCGAGCAAGTCTATGGTACGCTGCTGGGACCAACTCCAAAATCTGCACAAGAAGTGCAGAGTGTAGTATCAGTACAACCGACCCCATGTACTGGTGAGTGCTGAGCCCAACCTCGACGAAGTAGTGACGACACTAAGGCGTGTCACTTACATTAACCTGTACACAATATTAGTAACAACAAAAATAATAGAAATAATTCAAGTAACTAATTTATAATAATTGAAGCCAACTCAGCAGTCATAACCAATTATCATTTCCATCAATTCTGTTGCAGCGTACAACCCGTTCTCACAATATAATCACATTAAATTCTATTGCGGCGTGCAACCCGCTCCTCCAATATATTCATTTAAATCAAGTTTGTTGCGGCGTGCAACCCGATCCACCAATATATATATATATATATATATATATATATATATATATATATATATATATATATATATATATATATGT
>AWOL01S0005056.1:37445-68119 GCA_000715115.1 Nicotiana otophora
CCGCTCCTCAAACATATTCATTTACCAATTCTTATAGAAGAAATTTCCCCAATAAATGCAACAATTAATATAAAATTATAAGACAACAAGCATACAATAATTATGATTTAATTATGAAACAAACAAAGGCAAATAGCAAATTATTATGGAAATCAAAGAGAAAATATACAGTTTAATATTTAATATACTAAATATCAAATAATAATTAAGGCACATAATTCAAATAGCATGTAACAATTAATGCAGGAATTCAAGAATTAATATTTGACAAAGAATATGAGAGAAATAATTATTATAATAATTAATTCATAATTTAAAACAATTTATGATTTTTCAAGTAAGCAGCCAAACAATTAATTTGACGACATATAGACACTCGTCACCTCGCCTATACGTCGTTCACATGCAATTCACATAACAAATAATTTAAGGGTTCTATTCCCTCAAGTCAAGATTAACCACGACACTTATCTCGCTTTGCAAATTTCAATCAATTACTCAACCACAACTTTTCCTTTTAGATTTGTCTCCAAAAGCTTCAAATCTATTCACAAACAATTCGATATATTCAATACGAATAATAAGAATTAATTCCATATGAATTTACTAATTTTTCGAATAAAAATCTAAAAATTATTATAATATTTGACAGTGGGACCCACGTATCAAATCTCGGAAAAACTTACAAAATCCGAACATTCGTTCCGATACGAGTCCAACCATACAAAATTTATCAAATTCCGATGTCAAATGGACCTTCAAATCTTAAATTTTTGTTTTTGGAAGATTTTATAAAAATTCCAATTTCTTCCATCTAAATCCGAAATAAATGATGAATATAGACTTAGATTTATGAAATACAATCACTATATGATAAAGAATACTTATCCAGTTCAAAGTCGTGAAAATTCCCCTTGAAATCACCCAAATCCGAGACTTGAAACTCAAAAATGAGTAAAAATGCCTAGTATTTTCGTATCTGCGGGCTATATTTTTACACATGTGGTCACGCATTTGTGAGAAAAATCTCACATTTGTGAAGTGGGGCTGCCAGGCGAGGTTCTGCATCTGCGAACATTTCTATCGCACATGCGACGTCGCAGAAGCGACCAAACGACCGCAGAAGCGGTCTCTTCCGCAAAAGCGGTTCAGCCTTCGTAGAAGCGGTCGCGCATTTGCGCCCCATTTCTCCGCAAAAGCGACGCAACTGGCCAATGCCCAGGTCGCAGAAGCGACCAATTTCTCATAGATGCGGTTGCGCACCTGCGATCACCATTGCGCAGGTGCGATTACACCAGGTTCTGCCAAGAACCTGCTGCTTTCAACATGCTCTAAACAATCCGAATTTTGTCCGAAACTCACCCGATCCCCTTGGGACCTTATCCAAATATTCCAACAGTCCTGTAATATAATACGGACTTACTCGGGGTCTCGTATCACGTCAAACAATGCTGCAATTACAATTCACACCCCGATTCAAACTTTGAGTTTTAAACTTTTCAATTTGCAAACTTTGTGTCAAAACGTATTAAATGAATCCGGAATGACTTCAAATTTGGCACACAAGTCATAAATGACATAACAGAGCTGTTCAAATTTTCAAAATCGGATTTCGGCTCCGATATCAAAGAATCAACCCCGTGGTCAAACATGGAAACTTTAGCCTTTAAATTGCTAGTTCCGTTAAATGATCATAACTTGAGCTAGGGACCTCCAAATTAAATTCCGGTCATACGCTCAAGTCCCAAATCATGATATGGGGCTACCGGAACTGTCAAAATACTGATCCGAGTCCGTTTGCTAAAAATGTTGACCAAAGTCAACTTAGTTAAATTTTAAAGCTCTATTTCATATTTTAATCCATTTTTCACATAACACTTTTCGAAACATTGTACGAACTGCGCACGCAAGTCGAGAAATAATAAATGGTACTTTTCGAGGTCTTAGAACATAGAATTACTTATTAAATTTAAAGATGACATTTTGGGTCATCACAACTTTTTGATATCGGGGTCGGATTCCGATTCCAAAAGTTGGAGTAGGTCTGTAATATTAATTATGACTTGTGTGCAAAATTTGAGGTCAATCAGACCTGATTTGATATGTTTCGGCATCGAATGTAGAAGTTAAAATTTCTAAAGTTCATTAAGCTTGGAATGGGGTGCGATTCATGAATTCAACGTTGTTTGATATGATTTGAAGGTTCGACTAAGTTCGTAACGTGTTTTGGGACGTGTTGGTATATTTGGTTGAGGTCTCGAGGGCCTCGGGTGGATTTCGGTAGGTTAACGGATCGATTTTTGGACTTAAGAATTTTCTGAATCTTAATGCTTCTGGTGTAATCGCACCTGCGTGACTTTGGCCGCAGGTGCGAGATCGCGAGTGCGGCGAATTGCTCGTAGAAGCTATAGGGGACTGGAACTGGGGGAGCCGCAAAAGCAGACTGGAGAAGCGCTGCGTGTTTGCTGGCGCGAGGCAGCTGTCGCTGGTGCGAAAAATTTGCGCAGATGTGCATAGTAGGTCGCACTTGCAAAGCTCGCAGAAGCGAAGAAACTTCCGCAGGTGCGAGGTCTTGGCTAGGCAGTGAGGATTGCAGGAGCGGAATTTAGACCGCACGTGCGGAGCCGCAGGTGTGGCTATTGGACCGCATGTGCGAACATTGGGGCTGGGCAGTGTGTTCTTTAAAAACGAGGGCTTGGCTCATTTTCACCTCATTTTCTCCATGAGAGCCGGTCTTGGAGCAAGTTTGGAGCTCATTCTTCGTCATCAATGCCAAGGTAAGTGATCCCCACTTAGTATAAGTTAAGTACATTATTAGTATAAGAATTTTAACATGAAAATTAGTAAAAATTATGGGGGTTTTGGTAGAAAACCTAGAATTTGGTATTTTGGATTTTGACCACGAATTTGGGCATGGAATTGGGAATAAATCATATATTTGAGTTCATAAGATTATGGGTAATGATTAACTTTAAAAATTTCGGAATTCGGGCACGTGGGCCCGAGGATAATTTTATGACTTTTCGAACGGAGTTGAGAATTGTTGTAAATATGATTATAATGAGTATTACAGTATATATTTATGGATTTTCTCATTTATTGACTAGTTTTGGACCGTTGAGCATTGATTTGAGTTGATTGAATGGCTTGGGAGCCGGTTATGAAACTTCGGATCGAGGTAAGTCTCCTTTCTAACCTTGTAAGAGGGAATTAACCCCATAGATAAATTAAATAAATATTTATACCTAATTGTGAGGCTACGTACGTATGAGGTGAGGAGAGTCCGTACGTAGCTACTATTATGCTATTGTCCGGGTAGTTTAGGACCCGTATCACGTTTTACTTAGAATGTTTGTGCCCTTACTTGCTAATATAATCGCTTAGTCATGATAGAAATTGATAAAAGAATTGTATGAGATTAAATTCACTTACTTGAAGGTTTGTATGAGATATCTAACTGTAAATGAGAAACTTGTATTTTTTTGAAAATAATTGTTATTTGTGGATCGGGCCGAGCGTCTCGGTAGTAAATAGATGCATCTATGGTTTGCGCCATTCGACCCTCTGGCAGTGCACAATTTAAATATTTGTTGGATCGGGCCATACGACCTCGACATGATTTGCGCATGCTTGTATTGCTTGCCTTTGAAATTTATAAATAATGATATTGCCTCCCTGGTCTGAGATAAATTGATAATTTGATATGGCATCATTGGCCGGAGATATAAATTATTAAAAAATGAAAATAAATTTGGAAATCTCCTATTAACAAGAGAATTATTTATCTGCCTCATGTTATTGTGGTTACCGTTTCCACATAAAATTCATAATTCAGCATATTATTGGTATATTAATTATAGCCCATAGTAACTGTTCGAGTCGACCCCTCGTCACTACTTCTTCGAGGTTAGGCGGGATACTTACTAAGTACGCGTTGATTTACGTACTCATACTACACTTGCTGCACATTATGTGTAGGTACATATATGACTAGTGGCCTTGTGGGCACATAGACACGGTTGTTATCGGAATTTGGGTGAGCTGCATCTTATGTATGACTCGCAGCCAGAAGAGTCTCCTTCAGAGTATTGTACTTTCTTTCCTGTCCAAATTTGTATTCCGGACAGTTATTATATTTTATTTTAAATTCCTAAAAAATACTCATGCACTTGTGTTACCAGGTTCTGGGACGATTATGGGATGTTCAGTATTGAAATTGAAAAATATTGTTATTTATTCTGTAAACTCATCTTTTACTAGATAAATTGAAGTAAAATTTACGATTTCAAAAATAATAAAATGAGAATTTAATTAACTATTTTGAGTTAGCTTGCCTGACAGTGGTGTCCGGCCCCATCACAACCTTTAACGAATTTTGGGTCGTGACAAGAATGTTCTAATATTTGTAATTTATTTGAAGTCTTGAATTTGAATCACAGGAATGAAAAAATTATGCTAAGATACATTTTTCTTTTAGTGGGCTCTATGGATGTGAAAGTTGGGAGGAGACATGGAAGGAAGCTGATGGATGAATCAATAGAAGAAAGCATAGGAGAAAATACAAGATTTTATAGTTGAAAGTAAACTGAGTACATACTACCCTCCCCAGACCCCATTAATGGGATTCTACTGGGTTGTTGTTGTTGTTGTTGTTAAACTGAGTGCGTTCACTCACTTGAAAGCATGTGAGAGGAGAAATTTAGTTTAAAACTAATTAGTTTATACAAGTGGCAACTTTTAGTTGAAAATGATATCATTATTTTAGACTTAATTAGTTATTACTATAACTTAGACTAATAGTATTTTTTTATTCGCCAGAGCCACCTCCACCAATCGACATTAAACTCGGCCGTTTTCCAGCAAAAGTTTTGTTATTAAGAAACCACTCTCGCTCGTTGCAGAGCTTCCAAATAGTACATATGATTCATGAGCGTCATACCTCCGTTGATTCCTCCGGCGACCGAAAAACCCTGAAACAGATGGTTCTGCAACAAAAACCTACCCACACCATGCTAAATAAACTATCGGATTCACCAAGGCTGAGATCCAACGACGACGAGTCCAACATTATAGCCGGTGACGAGTTCTCCACTATTACCACCGGCGACGACCCAACAGTACTGCTCTGGCTCGGACTACGATTTTCATTTACTAATTCACATTCTCCGGCTCTAAAATCGGAATATAATTTCATATTCGCCGACATCCATGTACATGAAGTTGGAATATAATAAGAAAAAAAAAGAAGAAGAAAAAAAATAAAAAAGGAAAAAAATTATTAGCTAGCAGTGCGTGCACAACACTCCCCATAAAAAATCTGGTTGTCCAATTTTAAGGGTGTGTTTATTCATTTTAAAAAGGTTTAGGGGTGTTATAGGATCCCCAAAGATAAAGTGTATAGTTGGAAATCCGACTATCGGCCAGGGGTACTTATGCATTTTTCCAAACGACATACACAATACATACAATTAACATAATTGTATGCCATTTGTATGCAAGTTGTATATGTTCGATTGAATTTTATACCCAAAAATATTATATACAAGTTGTATATTTTGATCGGATTATGTATAGTAAAATACTATATACATGTTGTATATAAATTATATATCTTGCTAAATTTGTATATATTTTATAAGAAATATTCTAGCATCTTCTTGTGAATAGAAAAACCTAGCTAAAACGGGTAATATTATCCTAATTCTGTATCTACAAAAAATCCTTGAATATATGTTTTATGTCAATTATATATGTGAATTAAATTTGTTAGTTACAAAAAGGTATATTTGGGCTACTATTCTCGAACTCGGGACAAGTGCACTACATTCAATATTAGTATCGCCGTTTAATCTACCGTCATTATTTTAAAATTATTTAAGTTATACCTAGTTTGTAGTAAGTAATTAATATTTGGAAAAACATATCCCTAAATTATAAAGCAAAGATAAAAATAAAAAATTCAATAATATTTTACACATGTTTCTGGTTATGTTGCTTTTAACGTTTCAATCTTCTTCTTCTACTCAAGGTTTTTTTTTAATCATTCCTACAAAGACTTCAAAAGTTATCCAAATGTACGTAAAAAAAAAAGTATGTGTAAGCAAAACTACAGTCATAATTATCCAAGTTAATTTGAATTGTTGCATATTGGTACACAGATTGCATAGTTTGTGGCTCTGGGTAGTATTGTTATGGCATATCAGTGGAGTAGTTTGTATTTGATGAGATAAAGTCTTTGGGCCTGAAGTGGTTGCTATCGAATTTGATTACGATGTGTTCGGAAGAGTAATATAGGAAGTCAACTTAGAATTTGGTCTATGGTTTTGGTTAGGCGAGAGAGCTCCGTGAGTTGATTTGGTGAGTGGTTGTGAGTTTTTGCGTGTTTCTTTCATCATCGGTGCTGTACAAAGGTTTTAGAACGAGTTTCTGTTTGATATGAGGTTTATTACCGGTACCAGATTTGTTTTGAGCAGCTATTGCGGTCGAAAGTTATTGCTATGAGTATTTGAGTTATCTGGTATATCATGTGATTATATATTGGGTTAAGATTGTGGCTCGATATAGCTTGTTCAGACTTATACAATGTGTAGATGCGAGATTCAGGTCTTGTAAGGAATTTCGGATGTTGGGAATTGGGTTCCAAGGTTTATGGGCTAAGGTTGAATTAAGGATCTTCAGTTAGGTTGTGTTGTCGGGCCTATATGAAATAGGGTGACATGGGATCATCCCCGGGTATGTGCATAGTAAGGTTATACGGCGATTTGATGGCTTTGGAATGACTCTTGGCACGTTCGAGGATGAATGCATGTTTAAGTGGGGGAGAATGTAACGACCCAGCCGATCGTTTTGAGCATTTGTATTCCGTTCAGCTATTCGAAGTCTTGAGCAACATCGTATGATGTATTATGACTTGTGTGAATCGTCAATTTTTATTTTCAGGTTATTCGAAAATAATTTAGAAGAATGAATTTCATGATCGAAACTTTAAAGTTGGAAGAGTTGACCAAGTTTGACTTTTGAGTATTTGACCTCGGACTGAAGTTTTGATGGTTTTGTTAGGTCCGGATGATGATTTTTGGACTCGGGCGTATGCTCGAACTTGCATTTAAATATTTCTAGAAGGTTTCGGCACTAATTGGCAAAAGTTAGAAATTTGAAGGTTTGGAATATTCATAAGTTTGTTCGAGAGTTGACTTTGATGATTTCAGATTCGAATTGTGGTTCCGGGAATTGGAGTAGCATCGTTATGTTATTTGGGACTTGTGTTCAAAATTTGAGTTCATTCCAAGTTGACTTGATATGGTTCATCACGAGTTTTGGAAGTTGAAAGTTCATTTAAGTTTGATTCGGGGTGCGATTCATCGTTTCGATGTTTATATGTGATTTGAGGTCTCGAGTAGGTTTGTGTTATGTTATGTACTTGTTGGATTGTTCGGAAGGGGTCCTGAGGGGCTCGGGCGTGATTCGGATCGATTACGGACCATGTTTCTTCAAAATTACATTGTTGGTTCCTGCTGATGTCTGCTGCACCAAGTGTTCTTCGCGATCGCGAAGTTAGAGGTGCGATCGCGTACAGGAAAAATCTAGAGCTGAGTATTTCTTCTTCGCGTTCCCGAGTAATTTTCTGTGTTCGCATAGGTTGCTGCAGATTGAGCATCGCGTTCGCATAAGTGTGCACACGTTCGCATTGTAGAGATGAGCTGGGCAGGTCTTCATGGCTTCTGGGGCCAAGTTCGTGAGCCTGAGGCTGCGTTCGCGTAGAGACTTTTCGAGACTGAGCAGTTTGTGCTTCGCGATCGCGAGGTTTGTTCCGTGATCGCGTAGTGCATTTTCAGGGGCAATGGATTTTCTTCTTCGCGATCGCGATGTTATTTCCGCGATCGCGATTCATTGACTTGTCTAGTGATTATAAAGTACTCTACTTCGGAGGTTTCAACCATTTTTGCATATTTGGAGCTATGGAACTCCGATTGAGATGATGTTTGAAGTGATTTTCACTATATGGATTAGGGATAAGTGTTCTCTACTCGGTTTTGATTATATTTCATTTATCTGTCCTTGTTTTTTGCATTTGGTTGATGAATTCAAAAGAGAAATTGGGAGGTTTTTGCCTAAAGTTTCTTAGAGTGAAGTTTTGAGTTTTGAACATCGATTCAGAGTCGGATTTGAGTGAAACTAGTATGGTTGGACTCGTAATTGAATGAGTTGTGGGATTTTGTGATTTTTGTCGGGTTCCGAGATGCGAGTTCGGGTTTGACTTTTTGGTTGACTTTAGACTTTTGATTAAAGATTCGACCTTTATCAATTGAGTTTGTTTCCTTAGGCATTATTTGATATATTTGAGTTTCTTTTGGCTAGTTTCGAGCCATTCTGAGGTTGATGCAAATGTGATGCCATTTCTAGAGTATTGTTTAGCTTGCTCGGTATTGGATTTGCCTTGTTCGAGATAAGTAACACTTCTAAACTTGGTGCTGAGGGTATGAATCCCTGAATATACGTGTTATGTGTGTGGTGTTGAGGTGGCACACATGCTACGTAACGGGCGTGTGAGCGTGCACCGTGTGAATTATGACTCGATTGATTCTGTGATACTGTGTAGCTACCTAATCTTATTTTTATCCATAAAATCTCTACGTGCTAGAGTAATTGAGCTGTGATCCATGTTAGAAACCATGTTTAGGCTATACGCTTATTCTGTTGGGACCTACTGAAGTCATTTCTGTTGTTGGGTTATTTGCTTAAATTGCATTTACATACTCAGTCATATTCATTAATTTACATATCATATCTCAGTTTCTCTTATCATTTGTTGTTACATCATGTTGTTATCATTATTTGGGCTGTTTGGCATGAGATTTGTGAGACCGAGAGACTGGAGAGATTGATGACTGAGTTGAGGACCGAGGGTCAGATTGTAAGTGATATTGATGTGATCGGGTTGCACGCCGCATAAGGTATTATTGATTTATAATATGATCGGGTTGCACGCCACATAAGGTATTATTGATTCATGATGGGATCGGGTTGCACGCCGCATCAAGTACTATTGATTCATGATGGGATCGGGCTGCATGCCGCAACAGGTACTATTGATTCATGACGGGATCGGGCTGCATGCCGCAACAGGTTATATTAGCGCTTGGGCAGGATCCGTCCCTCCGGAGTCTGCACACATACAGTGTGCGCAGTTACTGTTCATTCATGATGGGATCGGGCTATGCGCCACGTCTGGTACTGTATTGAGTGACTGAATGTGCTGAGTGTTTGAGCGTAATGAGTGGGAGTGTGAGATTGTGATATTGAGTACTCTGAGAGTGTGAGTACATGAGTTCATCATTATGACGCATTACTGCTGACATGCATACTTGACATACAAGCATAAAGATACATTTCCCCGTGTTACACGGTTTTGTGACATTTATGACTCCACATGCACATTGACATGTAGGCATAGAGATGTACTTTGCTCATGCTATCTGAGATTGAATCATCTTATCTGTTGTTAAAAGATATTTTTTGGAAAAATCAAAAGTTTCTGACTTACTCATATTTTGGTGATTTTGGTGAAGGATTTGTGTTTTACTGTTATACTTGAAAAGCATGACTATTTTTCGTAACTGTGAACTAGCTGAACATCATATCTCTGAGTTATTTCTTGTACCACTTTTATTATACTATTATGAGCTGTTGTTGGCTATTGGTGTTGGACTCTGACCTTTGTCCCAGCTCGTCACTACTTTCAACCTAAGGTTAGTGTAACGACCCTGCTGATCGTTTTGAGAGTATTAGCCCTGATCCCCTATTAACTGCTTCCCCCGTATCTGTTTCTGCTTATGTGACTTGCCGGGAGGTTTTGTTTTTGGTTTCGGAGTGTTTTAGGACACTTAGTCCCTAAAATGGAAGCTTAAGCCTTAGTATATTGACAGTATTCGGAACTGTATGAAGACGACTCCGGAATGGAGTTTCGTTGGTTCCGTTAGCTCCGTTGGGTGATTTTGGATTTAGGGGCGTGTCCGGATTGTGTTTTGGAGGTCTGTAGTTGATTTAGGCTTGAAATGGCGAAAGTCTAATTTTTGGAGATTTTGACCGAAAGTGAAATTTTTGATATCGGGGTCGGATTCCGATTCCGGAAATTGGAATAGGTCCGTAATGTTGAATATGACTTGTGTGCAAAATTTGGGGTCAATCGGACGTAATTTGGTAGGTTTCGACATCGGTTGTAGAAGTTTGAAGTTTCAAGTTCATTAAGCTTGAATTGGTGTGTGATTCGTATTTTTTGTTATTATTTGATGTGATTTGAGGGCTCGATCAAGTTCGTATGGTGTTTTAGGACTTGATGGTATCTTTGGTTGAGGTCCCGGGGGCCTCGGGTGTGTTTCGGGGTGAGTTTTGAGCGAGTCCGGGTAATTCGACACTCTGATGTTGTTCTGGTACTTTCGGAAGTGCGGGCCTCACATTCTGGAGTGCTGAGGCAGAAGAAAAGTGATGAGGCACAAGAAAAAGTGTTGTGGTAGAGTAAAAATGCGGACCACAGAGGAAAAGTGCGGACCGCACAATTCTTCTTGCGGCCGCACTTCAGGGTCTTCTGCAGGTTCGCTGGTCCGACTTCAGAAGCTTGTATCTTTTGATCCATAAGGAATTTGGAGATGATTCAAAAATAAAAGTTGTAACCCTTCATGTCTAGTTTCTAGAAAGATGAATAAATCATTATTTGGACATTTGTACAAAATATTATGGCTATTTTACTAAAGCCTGATAGGGCAGAATTTGCTGAAGTGCGGTCGCACAATTTGGATTGCGGCCGCAGGACCTGGGATGTGCGACCACACTTGAAAATGTGCGGTCAGGACTTTGGAAGGCAGATTTGGTACTATATAAATGATGGTTAGGGTATTATTTCACATTTTGGACTTTGGGAGCTTGGTTTGTGATGATTGTTCGTCGGGGTAAGTGATTCTAACTCATATTAGGTTAATATACATGAATATATCACCGATTCCATTATTTAATTAGTACTTTGAGATGGAAATTTGGAAAAAATTGTAGAAACATCATAAACTATAAATTGGAGATTTGAAGGTCGAGTTGTGATCGGAATTGGCTAATTTTGGTATGGTTGGACTCGTGAGTGATTGGGTGTTCATATTTCATGATATTTACCCGATTTCGAGACGTGGGCCCGTGGAGGCTTTCTAGGGCGATTTTGAATTTCTTATTAAAGTCTTGATTTCATTAGTTAGATTAGTACATTATAGTTGTATTTATGATATGTAATTGCTTTTGGCTAGATTTGGGCCATTCGGAGTCTGATATTCGTGGTAAAGGCATTATTACTGATTGATTGAGCTTGATTCGAGGTAAGTGGCTTACCTAACCTTGTATGAGGGAACTCCCCTCAGGATTTGGTACTGTTGTGATATGTGAGCGTCGTGTACGCGAGGTGACGAGTACGTACACAGACTAATTGTTGGAAAATCCAATTTTTACTGAGTAATAACCCGTTTTCTTCTTAATTGAGTTATACCAACATGTGTAGTTATCATGTTTAGCCTAGAATAGCATGTCTACATGCTTTAATTTCTTATTTGAACTATGTGCAACATGCTTAGTGGATTTCCTACTTTTTCCTTGACTTGTACTTAGTCTAAACTCTAGGATTTCTTGTCGTAACTGTAATTTCCATTGTTTGAGTTGCGTATTTACTTTGGGACTACAGAACGGTATTCCAGGAGATCCCCCTGCATATTTACTTTGGGACTACGGAACGGTATTCCGGGAGATCCCCCTGCATATTTACTTTGGGACTACGGAATGGTATTCCGGGTGATCCTCCTGCATATTTACTTTTGGGACTACAGAACGGTATTCCGGGAGATCCCCCTACACATTTACTTTTGGGACTACGGGATGGTATCCTGGGAGATCCCCCTGCACATTTACTTTTGGAACTACGAGACGGTATCTCGGGAGATCCCCTATTGTTATTCCAGTGTACTGTACTATTATTCTCTGTGATTGCCTTTTTGTGAAATTTCAGTCTCCTATTATACCGCGATATTTATTTTGCCTTATTTAATTTATATATACCAGTAGGGCCCTGACCTGACCTCGTCACTACTCGATCGAGGTTAGGCTTGGCACTTACTGGGTACCATTGTGGTGCACTCATGCTACTCTTCTGCACATGTTTTCGTGCGCAGATCCAGGTACCTCCTTCCAGCCTCGCTTTTAGTTGCACGGTTGTTGCTATTCCGGAGACTTCAAGGTACATCTGCCCGTGTCCGCAGACCTCGGAGTCCCCTTCTATCCCTTCTTATGTTGTTCCTCTTTTTACTTCTTCTAGTATTGATGTATAGAACAATTAGACAAAAATCTTAGAAGCTTGTGACTTATAGTGTTCTAGGTCTTGGGAGAATTTGTGCATATTCGAGAGTGGTTATTGTATATGCCGAGCGACACTTATATCAGTTGTTAAATTATTTGTTACAGTTAGTTTTTAAATTTATGTTTTTATTTCATTATTACGTAATGTTAGGCTTCCCTAGTCGTAGAGACTAGGTGATGTCACGACATCTCACGAAGGGATGATTTGGGTCGTGACAGTTAGGTTTGTTACTTATTGAATACATGGGGTCGGTTGTACTCATACTACACTTCTGCACCTTGTGCAGATTTTCAGATGCTGATGTTGCTGTGTATGGCGGGAACTGGCATTGAAGGCGTACTTGCATTCCGATCATAGCTGCCTCTTATTCTTGGTAGCTTTAGAATTATTAATCTTTTCATGTATATTTCAAACAGATGATGTATTTATTTCAGATCAGCTTTGTAAACTCTAAATCTCATAAGCTCATGATTTGTACTACTAGTCCTTGGGAATTATTTGTATAAAAGTTCAGTTGTATTATCATTACTTCTCTTAATGAATCTCATTTGAATTGGTTTATTATTTATTGGCTTACCTAGCAGGTTGGGTTAGGTGCCATCACGACTAGTTGGATTTTGGGTCGTGACACATATGTAGTAAATTACGCCTATGGGTTTTGCTTCCTTGCTTTTGCATAAAACAAATTTTGCTTTCAATGTTGGCATGATTCTTTATCAGTGTGTAGTTATTCTTTGTCAGATTTGGAATTCTATTTTGGTGATATGTTTTTCTTTAATGGGCACTGATAGAGAAGAGTTGCCAAAGGAGATATTTTATGATGGTTTTTAATTTGATGTTGCCGGAGAAGATGACTGGAGATTGTGTCAGATTTTTATGGTATGTCTCTCTTCTTGTAACGACCCGATCAGTCGTTTTGAGCTCTAGCGTATCGTTCGACGGTTTGAGGCCTTGAGTAGCTTCACTTCATATTTTCTGACATGTACGTGTGGTCGGAATTGAATTTCGGGAAGTTCGGAGTTGTTTCAGATGGAAAATGCTCAATTCAGAAGCTTTAAGTTAAAAGAGTTGACAGAGGTTCGAGTTTTGAGTAAAAGAGCTCAGAATCGGGATTTGAATGTTCCAACAAGTTTGTATGATGATTTAGGACTTTGGCGTATGTTCGGGTTGAGTATCGGGTGGTCCGGAAGTATTTCAATGCTTATTATGGGAAGTTGGCATTTTGAGAGTCTAAGAGTTTTCTAAGTTTGGTTTGAAGTGGACTTTGGTGTTACCGAAGTACGTTTGGTATTCTGAGCCTTGGAATAGGTTCATATTGTGATTTATGACTTGTGCATAAAGTTTGGCATCATTTGGGGATGTTTAAGTATGAATCAGATGCGTTGGTCGAAGTTCGAATGTTTGAATGTTTGGAATTTCTCTTAAGTTTGACCATGGTTTGACTTTAAGGCTATCGAGTTCAGATTTTGGATTCGGGACTTGGAATAGGTTTGTTTAATCATTTGGAACTTGCCTGCAAAATTTTGGTATCATTTGGAGTTAATTTGATATGGTTTGGACGATTGGTTGCAATTCTAGAAGTGTTTGAAGTTCATTGTGATTTTTATGCGTTTTGGCGTCCCATTAGTGATTGTAGAGATTATTTTGGTCTTTTGATCGTGCGAGCATGTTCGCGTTATGTTTTTAGACTTGTGTGGATGTTTGGTTCGGAGCCCCGACGGCTCGAATGAGTTTTTGGACGCGTTACGGAGGCGTTTGTAGAGGTTCAGCTGGTTCTGGTGCACTGTTCTCGCATTTGCGATAGCCGCATTTGCGAGATCATTCTTGCTTTTGCGAAGTCAATGAGATCTCATTTGCAACCCATGCAATGTTAGTCGGGCTTCACATTTGCGACGCCAATTTTGCATTTGCGACCATCGCATTTGCAAACCTCATGTCTCAAATGCGACAACTGAGGCTATTATTAAGACTTCATTTTGGGACTTAGCCCATTTCTCTCACATTTTCTTTTGGTTGGGCGAATTTTGGAGCTCTTGAAGGGAAGATTTTCATCATCAATGTCAAGGTAAGTAATTCCCGTATATTGTTAGTTAACTATATGGATTCTACAAGGATTTAATCATGGAAATTAGTAGAAATTATGGAATTTTGGTAGAAAATCTAGAATTTAGTATTTTTGAATTTTGACCACGAAATTGGATATGTAATTAGGAATAAATTATATAATTGAGTTTGTGGTATTATGGGTAATGATAATCTTCAAGAATTTTTGGAATTCAGGCACGTGGGCGCGAGGGTTGACTTTGTTAACTTTTCAAGCGGAGTGTGGAAGTGTTATAAATTAATTAATTATGATGTTAAGGTATATTTTTATTGGTTTTCATAATTGTTTGACTAGTTTCGGATCAATGAGCATTGGTTTGAGGTGTTAGAGAGGCGTTGGAGCCGGTTATGAAATTTCAGAGCGAGGCAAGTCTCATGTCTAACCTTGTAAGGAGGAAACTACCCCTAGGTGATGTAATTGTTATGTGCTACTAGTTGTGAGTGCTACGTACGTACGAGGTGACGAGAGTTCGTACGTAGCTAAAGCATGTTTATGTTCGGGTAGACTTGGGACTTCATCATGTAATATTTAAATTATTTGAACTCATTCTTTTAGCTTAATTAAGTGAATTTATAATTGAAATTGACTTAGGAATATATATTAGGCCGAGCCTTATCACCTTGAGTTGTTGGCAAAATATTTGTTAAACGGTAAAGGGTATACCCGGTTTATTCTCATGTACTTGTATTGTAAGCATGTGGCTCATAATTCGATAAGTTCCTTCCTTTCTTATGGAGCGGGCCGAACGCCTCTGTAGTATATTGAGATGCATCTCTGGTTCGCTCAGGTCGACCCTCGGTAGTGTACACAACACTCTGGATCGGGCCATACGACCTCGACATAATCGTGCGTATTATCGCTAGGAGTCCGAACATTCGTGAGATGCCCTTTATTTGAGTTTAGGTATTTATGAGGTATTCCTTATATGTTTGAGAATACATTTGATATTTCTGATATGTTGAGATAACATATGACCTTTGGGAGATTTATATTGCCAAAAGAAATGTTGGAGGATTATGTTAGTTACCGTTTTATCTCATTATTATTGTTGTGCTTCATATCTGTTTATGATTTATTATACTGATTTATTGGACCACTAGTAAGTGTCGATGTCGACCCCTCGTCACTACTTCTCTGTGGTTATGCTAAGATACTTACTAGGTACGCGTTGATTTACGCACTCACGCTACACTTCTTCCCTAAATGTGCAGGATCCGACTAGTTCATTTGGTAGTCATCTTGGCGCGTAGGCGCAACTGCTAAGGAGATTTTATGGTAAGATGCATTCCAGGCTATGTATCGCAGCCAAAGAGTCTCCATCGTACTATTTACTTTATCTTGTCTTATTTACATTCCAGATAAATGTTGTATTATTATTGTAATCCTTAGTAAATGCTCATGCACTTGTGATACCGGATTGTGGGATATTTCAGTTGATGCTTACAGATTTGTACATTATTATTGCCTTTTATTTTTATGTATTACTAGCTATGTATGTACCCGTAATTTTAAAGGTGTAAATTTCCTTACTTAATAAAATTTATGATTTTGAAAGTAATAAAATGAACAACCAATGTGATAGTTCACCTTCGGCTTGCCTAACGGCAATGTTGGCCTATAGTGGCTTTTGGGTCATGACACCTTGGTATCGAAGTTCTAGGTTCACTTGGGTCTCACGAGTCATGAGCAAGTCTAGTAGAGTCTTGAGGATCAGTATGGAGACCTCTGTACTTATCTTCGAGAGGCTACATGGCTGTTGGGAGCACTTCCCTTCTTGATTCATCATTGTGCGATTTGATTCCATTGAAGCTTATGCCTTCATTTCCCTCCTACTCATTCCTATACAATGTGGAGCGGTGTTTATCAATTGAGCATCGAAGAGTTATAGTAGTACTGCAGATATGATGTTGGATATTTCTCCTGGCGTGTTCGAGCGGGCTATTATCATCGCCTTGAGGAGGGGTGTTCCATCGTTTCAGCGCAATGTTAGCTTTACCTATGGTTTCGCGGCTATGCATAGTATATTATGATATTCATGAGTTGTTATCGCGTAGTGTTGGTGTAATGGTAGGGTGTTTATTTATGTGTCGAGGTAGTGAATGATTCAAAAGGAGGATTTATCGGTGCATGGTTTAGAGGTTCGACATTTAATTCTAGAGGAGGAAAAAAGTAATTGGACTACGGGTGTTCAGGCTATGGTTGGCAGGGTAGCGAGACTGGATATTTTCGAGTATGGTGGAATTTTCATTTGTGGTGTGGTGTCGTCGTCCTTGTTGGAACACATTAAGTCCTATGGGTGTTAGGTCTCATGTGATTGGCCTTCGGGGCATGGTGTTGTAGAACGGTGCCTAAGCAGCGGTTATCAAATATGGCGGTGTATGTTGGCTTCAGAGTCGAATCAGTGCTTCTAATGTTGGTGGCTCGAGGAAAATGATGTTTGAGGAGGCTTAGAGTTGGTGGCATTTTATCCGTTCTGGTGCTACAACAATGGATTGTGATTTGAGGTGGTATTTTGGCAGCGAAGGAGAAGGAAGGACATGGTGGGAGGTGGCTTACGGTGGTTGAATTTCTAGCAGGTCAAGTATGAACAACAAAGGCCGAGAAGTTGCTTAAGGGGATGAGTTTAGCGAAGGGGGATTGGCGGAGTAGCATACGAATTTTGTGGTAGGATAGCCACATGCTTTGAGGAAATTTAGAGCGATTTGGGGATCATGGTGGGCAATGACTAAGTCTATGCATTTCATTTGGTATGGTGGCTACTGTCCCGAGGAAGGTTGAATATGACGGAAAGGAGTTTGCTTGGAATAAAGAGGGGAGTAAGATCTTGATTATCGTTATGGGCTGCGACGTGACTTCAAGTTTGGAATATATTGTCGGACTTTCAATTGATGTCAATGGGAAATGAACAAACCCTTACAGCTAGCGGGCGAGCATGGGCTCAGGCGGATTTACTGATTTCGTGGTAGTTGTACCCAGTGTAGTGTCATTAGAAGATGTCAGTATGGAATTCCACAGGTGGGCTATCTCCTGAGAGCAGGTCAGCGGTTGCGTGATTTTTGATGAGGCTTCTACGAGGAGTTCTGCGTACTACCTAGTGAGAGTCAAATAGGCAATTGTGGATGATAATTCAGGATGTTTTATGAAAATTTTAATAAGATATTTCTAGAGATTTGGCGGGTTAATGGTGCAAGATCATGTTGATTGAGGAGGAGGATTCTTTGTGGATTCTAGATTTATGTGCTTGTATCTTAAAGCTAAGTGGGAGAGCCTACCGCCTACGATTGGATCGCGTGGTTGTCTGCTGGTACGGTTTTTGATTATCGGTGCATTGATGGATTATTTATGACTAAGGAAAGGAAACATCAGGTGTAATTCGAGCAAAGAACTTGATGAATGTGTGCTATATTTTGCCTTATCGATTCATGTGCAGGTTTTTGGGAAGACTCAAAGTTTATGCTCCTTGTGGATGTGATGTACAAGGAAAGGAATTCATCCGGTTGCTTCTTTGGGAGTGTTCATATGCTAACAGAGTGTTAGAGTTTGGTTATAGTCGGGACCAGGTCATGGTGGGTGACTCTCGACGTAGATTTGGGGACTGCATGCGGTAAATACTTCAGGGTCTGTTGTCTCAGCATTATCGACCCAGGTGATTATGATATTATTAAGAGTTTGCCTGGTGACCAGTAAGGCGATGCTTGATTGGACGTTGTTCAGGGTCTTAGCGGAAAGTTGCCCATTGTATTGTGAAAAGTGGCTTATAGATGAATTTTGGAAACTTCATTGATCATTTTGAAAGGAAGTTTTGATGATGTTGAATCTGAGTAACAATTCTCCTGAGTTGTCTTTCAATTTTATTCTCTGTGGACTTTGATCTGTTGTGCCTGTGCCCACTTTAATTATCTATGTTGAATTCCCACATTCCTATGCTACTTTCTGGATAGTTATATCTGCTAACTTTATGATGAAATTCCAATCCAGTTGGTTCTCTTTTAGGACTTTGAAAAAGGTAAACTCTCAATTGCAGGTGCATGGTCATCAAGTTGAGCTAGCTGAGTCCAATTGAGCTTACTACAGTACTGAGTTGAGCTCAATCGAGCTAGCTATAGTATAAGGCAAAGTGCTTTGGCATTGAGTCGAACAAGCTGAGTCCAATATCGAGCTCCAGTTGACCTCGGGCTGAGGTCAAATTGACTATGACATTTCCTTTCGTGCTTTGCGTTATGCATTTTTAAAAAAAATTAAGTTCATAATAAATCGATTGAGTTAGAAGAAGTATAAGCATCAACAAAAAAAATGCATACCACAAAGCAAGAAAGCAAAATGTCGTAGTCAGCTTGACCTCAGCCCGAGGTCAACTAGAGCTCGATATTGGACTCAGCTTGTTCGACTCAATTCCAAAACACTTCGCTTCGATACTATAGCTAGCTCGATTGAGCTCAACTCTGTACTGTAGTAAGCTTAATTGGACTCAGCTAGCTCAACTTGATGACCATGCACCTGCAATGGAGAGTTTACCTTTTTCAAAGTCCTAAAAGAGAACCAACTGGATTGGAATTTCATCATAAATTTGGCAGATATAACTATCCAGAAATTAGCATAGGAATGTGGGAATTCAACATAGATAATTAAAGTGGATACAGGCACAACAAATCAAAGTCCACAGGGAATAAAATTGAAAGACAACTCAGGAGAATTGTTACTCAGATTCAACATCATCAAAACTTCCTTTCAAAATGATCAATGAAGTTGCCAAAATTCATCTATAGGCCACTTTTCACAATACAATGGGCAACTTTCCGCTAAGATTCAGAACAACGTCCAATCAAACATCGCCTCACTGGTCACCATGCAAACTCTTAATAATATCAGAATCACCTGGGTCGATAATGCTTAGGCAACAGACCCTGAAGTATTTACCGCATGCAGTTCCCAAACATCCGGGATTTTACAGTAGAGTGTGAAGAATACTTGAGGAATTTTCTATGTTATCATCATGTCTGCGAGGTAGTATTAGAGCAATAGGAGAAATAGCTTCGGATTTGCGGAAGGTCTTTCAGAATGGGTAAACCAGTTGGAGATGCTATTGTGTGCATAAATAAGGTATGAGATGGTTCATGGGTATTGAGACGATGTGATCACGTGATTTGGGTCACTTGGGATGAGTATTGATTGAGTTTCGTTATGCTTTTTAATGGAGCTATTATTATTTCTAAGGCAAGTTAAGAGTAAATTAGAAGAAGTGGGTCAGTTAGTACTAGTTTGAATCAGCATGATTGTGGCACTGATCAGTCCTTCGGCGTGTTAAGTTATACATGTGGTTTGTGGTTGTACGTGCGGGTTTGACAGCCACCATAATTTGATTGATTTGGGAGGTATTTGATTCAAATGGCCTTGTTATGTGTAAATGGATCCCGGAAGAGTTATGGCGGTTTAGACCACGACTTGAGGTTTGTACTTTCTGCGGTTATGGGAATTTAGTTGTGTATTACAATGGTTTTTCTGAAATGAGTTAAGCGAAAGGTTTCTAGCAAATGAAGTATTTATTCTACTAGTAGTTCAGGGGTAATGCTGATTTCTTGTACTCTCGCATAGCAGAATGATAGATGCAGTGAGCGGCATGAGAATTGGAAGTTAAGGATCAAGGTGCGGCTCGATGTGGATAAGATTGTCACGAACTCGGGCGAGAAGGGAAGAATTCAGATATTCAGAGTAAGCTGACATTATCTTAGTGTCGCCTGAGAATGGTGTTCTGTGGAAGAGGCATTGTGTTTTGATTTGCGGATTCTTGATTTATTTTACAGAATTTGTACGGTTGGTGGTATGAAGGTGCAAACTTTGCTACCTGGTGCGGAAGGTCATGGGAGCATATACCACGGGAAAATTGTATAAGTATGACATATTTGTCACTTGATTGTTAAGGATCGAAACCAAGTATGGAGATTCTGGTACTATCACTAATGTGAAAGTTTATACCTGAAAGGCGCTCTATTCATTTGGTTGTGGACTGTGGGAGTTTGTTCCAGATTGGATGGCTTCTCGTGTGTGTCATGAATAGGGCCATTGTGGATCCTTGAAAAGTTGTTGGCCCAGTATGGTATGATCAGAACCGACTTGAGGTCCGTTGGTGGATCTAATGTGAATGTGTGCTCTGCATCGGGTCAGATGTTTTCATTCGGCATAGCATTTCTTACGGAAGAGTCTTTGGGCGTTGGATGTTATTGCCATCGTTATCTATTCCATGTAATACTCTATTTTGCATTGTGGTGTTGTATGAGCAAGATGGCTCTCGAGATACATGCCATTTATTGCACCTTAGTCGTGCTTGGATTTTTGTAGCGTATGGTGCTATCCGTCTCCCCATGGGTTGTATTATGCACTTAGCGTGCTTGTGGTAGATATTCAGGCATTTCTTAAGCATAAGCATTACGGCTTGATGGGTGTTTCCTTATTGATTGTTATGTGTGGATCGGGTGGTACGCCACCACGGATATATTGTTTGGATCGAGTGACACGCCGCCACAGGTATATTGTGTGGATCAGGTTGCGCACTAAAACGATGTAATGCTTGGATCGGGTTGTACGCCGCAATAATGTCATGTTTAGGATCGGGTTGCACGCCGCAACAATGTCATATTTGGATCAGGTTGCACGCTGCAACAGTAAGATGTTAAGTACGGTTCCTTATACTTATTTTGTGTGCCTTGTTTCTCATCTCTGAGATAGATCTATAATATCGGTTTGGCCGTTTTATTCGTTACGCAGGCTGGATGGTTCTTTGCCAGTGTTCGTTCTTCCCTGTGGGTCATATTCGAGTTGTAGCTTATTGGCGCTATATGAGGTTTTAGATGGAGCGTGAGGTGGCGTACTGCCCGAGCAGCTTGTACTGGGTGAGACGAGGTTATTGGACCTGAGATCAGTGCGATCAGATTTATGTAGGGTATTTTAAAAAGAAAATATTGTTATTCAGTCCAGAATGAAGTAATGGTTCTTGTCAAGTGGAGAGACTTCATGATTTATTGAGTTTCTAGGTGGTTATGAGTCTGTACGCATCTCTTTCATCGTGGCAGTACTGCGAGAGTTGGAACAAGGCTTATATGTGTTATGAGATGTATTGCGGACATCAGATTTGTGAAATTGTAGCTACTGTGGTCAGAGGATGTTATTGTGGGCAAACAACTTATGTGGTGCATGGTGTGATTTCAGTATAGGTGCATGATTATGTTTTGGTACAGTGTGTAGTGATTGATGCAATGTTCGTATGTTAGAATTCAGTCTCATGGAGAATTTCGGATGTTGGAATTTGGTTTTAACGCTTGTTAGCTAAGGTTATAGGGAGGATCTTTAGTATGGCTCGAGCTAATGTGCTCACATGGGTTGTAGTGGCACGGGGTGTTAAACAGTGGTTTTGGATAACTCTGAAACAGTTCTTGACACGTTCGATGACGAACATATGTTAAGTGGGGGAGAATGTAACGACCCGACCGGTCGTTTTGAGTTCTAGCACGTCGTTCGACAGTTTGAGGCCTTGAGTAGTTTCACTTCATGTTTTGTGACTTGTACGTGTGGTCGGAATTGAATTTTGGGAAGTTCGGAGTTGTTTCGGATGGAAAATTCTCAATTCGAAAGTTTTAAGTTAAAAGAGTAGACTAAGGTTTGACTTTTGAGTAAACAACCTTGGAATCAGGATTTGAAGGTTTCAAAAGGTTCGTATAATGATTTTGGAGTTAGGCGTATGTTCGGATTGAGTATCGGGTGGTCCATGAGCATTTCGACGCTTATTATGGAAAGTTAGCATTTTGAGAGTCTAAGAGTTTTCTAAGTTTGGTTTGAAGTGGACTTTGGTGTTACCGATGTCCGTTTGGGATTCTGAGTCTTGAAATAGGTTCGTATTGTGATTTATGACTTGTGCGTAAAGTTTGGCGTCATTCCGGGATGTTTAAGTATGAATCAGACGCGTTCGTCGAAGTTCGAATGTTTGAAAGTTTGGGGTTTTTTCTAAGTTTGACCATTGTTTGACTTTAAGGCTATCGGGTTCGGATTTTGGGTTCGAAACTTGGAATAGGCTCGTTTCGTCATTTAGAACTTGCCTGCAAAATTTGGTGTCATTGTGATTTTTATGCGTTTTGGCGTCCGATTCGTGATTCTAGAGATTATTTTGGTATTTTGATCGCACGAGGAAGTTCGCCTTATATTTTTAGACTTTTGTGGATATTTGGTTTGGAGCCCCGAGGGCTCAAATGAATATTTGGACGCGTTCCGGAGGAGTTTGTAGAGGTTCAGTTGGTTCTGGCGCATTGGTCTCGCATTTGCGAGGTTTTTATCGCATTTGCGATAGCCGCATTTGCGAGATCATTCTCGCTTTTGCGAAGATAGGCTGGGGCAGGGGAGTTTGCATTTGTGAACAATTTAATCGCATTTGCAATTAAGCGTCTCCACAATTGCGACACAATCTATCGCTTTTGCGAAGTCAATGAGCTCGTATCTGCGACTGAGGCAGTACTGGTCGGGCTTCGCATTTGCGAACCTCATGTCGCAAATGCGAACTTCATTTTGTGACTTAGCCTATTGTTCTCATATTTTCTTCTGGTTGGGCGAGTTTTGGAGCTCTTGGAGGGAAAACTTTCATCATCTATGTCAAGGTAAGTAATTCCCGCATATTGTTAGTTAACTACATGGATTCTACAAGGATTTAAACATGGAAATTAGTAGAAATTGTAGAATTTTAGTAGAAAACCTAAAATTTGGTATTTTTGAATTTTGACCATGAAATTGGACATATAATTAGGAATAAATTATATAATTGAGTTCGTTGTGTAATGTGTAATGATAATCTTCAAGAATTTTCGGAATTCGCGCACGTGGGCCCGAGTGTTGACTTTGTTTACTTTTCAAGCAGAGTTGGAAAGTGTTATAAATTAATTAATTATGATGTTGGAGTATATTTTTATTGGTTTTCATGGCTGTTTGACTAGTTTCGGATCGATGGGTATTGGTTTGAGGTGTTAGAGAGGCGTTGGAACCGGTTATGGAACTTCGGAGCGAGGTAAGTCTCCCGTCTAACCTTGTGAGGGGAAAACTACCCCCAGGTGATGTAATTGTTATGTTCTACTAGTTGTGGGTGCTACGTACGCACAAGGTGATGAGAGTCCGTACATAACTAAAGCATGTGTATATCTGGGTAGACTTGGGACTTCATGTAATATTTGAATTATCTGAACTCATTCTGCTAGCTTAATTAAGTGAATTTATAATTGAAATTGACTTAGGAATATATATTAGGCCGAGCCTTATCACCTTGAGTTGTTGGCAAAATATTTGTTAAACGGTAAAGGATATACCCACTTTATGCTCATGTACTTGTATTGTAAGCATGTGACTCGTAATTCGATAAATTCCTTTCTTTCTTGTGGAGCGGGCCGAGTGCCTCGGTAATATATTGATATGCATCTGGTTCGCGTCGGTCGACCCTTGGCAGTGTACACATCACTTTGGATTGGGCCGTATGACCTCGGCATAATCGTGCGTATAACTGCTAGGAGTTCGAACATTCGTGAGATGCCCTTTATTTGAGTCGAGGCATTTATGAGGTATTCCTTATCCGCTTGAGAATACATTTGATATTTCTGATCTGTTGAGATAACATATGACCTTCCGGAGATTTATATTGCCAAAAGAAATGTTGGAGGATTATGTTAGTTACCGTTTTACCTCATTATTACTGTTGTGCTTTATATCTGTTTATGATTTATTATACTGATTTATTGGATCACTAGTAAGTGTCGATGTTGACCCCTCGTCACTACTTCTCCGGGGTTAGGCTAGATACTTACTGGGTACGCATTGATTTACTTACTCACACTACACTTCTGCCCTAAATATGCAAGATCCAACAAGTTCATTTGGTGGTCATCTTGGAGCGTAGGTGCAGCTGCTGAGGAGATCTTATGGTGAACTGCATCCAGGCTACGTATCGCAGCCCACAGAGTCTCCATCGTACTATTTACTTTATCCTGTCTTATTTATATTCCAGACATATGTTGTATTATTATTATACTCCTTAGTAAATGCTCATGTACTTGTGACACCGGGTTTTGGGATATTTCAGTTGATGGTTACAGATTTGTACATTATTATCATATTTTATTTTAATGTATTACTAGTTATGTAAGTACCCGTGATTTTAAAAGTGTAAATTTTCTTACTTAATAAAATTTATGATTTCGAAAGTAATAAAATAAAAAATCAAAGCGATAATTCACCGTTGGCTTGCCTAACGGTGACGTTGGGCGCCATCACAGCCTATAGTGGGTTTTGGGTCGTTCCTCTAAATCGGATTCGATTGGGTGTTATCGCAAACAATTTAAAATACTTTAAGGAGCTTATATCTAAACATTTCTGGCAATTTTTATAAAGATTTCGAATGGATTTAGTAGAATTTCAGTCCTAAATCGAATGAGGAAGAAAACCTTGCTGCAATTTGACTGACTTATATACGTTTTATTTAAAAAGTCACACAAAAAACTAGCTAAAATCGGATAAATAAATTTAAAATTGTGTATGTTTACGAAAAAATTTCAAGAAGTTTGTGCGGCATGACAATGCTTAAATTTTGACAAAAATCCATGTTGTACCAGATAATTTTTACTTAAAGAAATAAAAAATATAATTTGAAAATTACATTACAGATATTTCTGACCACAAATTTCTATAGTATAAATAATAAATTGATAGTTTATGTAATAACGGTTGAGTATGACTTAGTTTGGCTCTTTAGATTAACTAAATCCAACAAAATAGAAGATAAAAAGAAATACGTAATAAGTAAGATAAAAGTTAATAGTGGAGATAATATTACATTGTATGATTCTTTCAACTAAAAAACAAAATAGCCACCGAGCATTTGTTACTTAGTCAGTCGTATTAGTGGTTGATTTCTAACTTCTACAAGATGGCATGTGCCCGTACTGTGCAAGGGCATATACATGACATCGTTAGAAAATCTCAAAAGTTAAATTTAGTAGGGCATCAACACTTGTAAAGCTTGTTTTAGAGCAGAGCAAATAAAAAATATAGTACTCATATGAAGATTAGTCAAATACAAACTAACTTGTTACAATTTAATTTATCTTAAAATATAAATAAACTCATGCCAGTAAGGGAGTAGCCACGTTTATAAGTTTAATATAATTCATGCCAGAGTTTGCCATGAATCTATTTATTGACTAATCTATTTATTGGCTACAATGAACAAGAAGAGGTGGTGGAATACGAGGACAACTTTCACGGGTAAAGAAACAACTTTCAAGGCTCAAACCAACAACAATGGCGACCTCAAAACAATCAAGGCAATTGGAATTCTAACAATCAAGGAAATTGGAGTGGTGACAACAATCAAGGGAATTAGCATAACAACAACAATGAAGGAAATTGGAGTGGTAATAACCAAGAAAATTGGGGGTGGGTAACAATTAAGGCGGATGGAACAATAATCAAGGCAACTGGGGGTCGGGTTTTCAAAGGCCTCCGTTGTATCAACAACCGAACAACCCACCTCCTTATGGTCTAAGTTCTTCAAACAATGAGATGGGGGCGTATTGAGAATATGTTTAAGCAAATGATGTAAAAGAATGCGGATTCGGATGCCTAACTTGCCTCACATACCACATCAATCCGCAACTTAGAAGTTCAAATGGGGCAAATCTCTCAAACTCTAAATTCTCGTCCTAAGGGAGCACTACACTACTAGAAATTCGGCAAAAACCGATCAAGGTCGATCGACCAACTTTGGTCGGTCAAACAACCGGTCAAAAAACCAACCAAAGTTGGTCGGTTTTTCAAAATATTTTATTTTTTAATTTTTTTACAAAACCGACCAACTGTGGTCGGTTTTCTTTGGTGCAAAAATGCGAAAAACTATTTTTGAGTCCCGCAAAATTTATTTTTCAAGAAACCGATCAACTTTGGTCGGTTATTTTCATGCGAAAATACAATTAAAGAGTATAAATCAAATAAAAGACAGTTTTAAAATAAAATGCACCAATGGTCTAGTGGTAGAATAGTATCTTGACACAGTATAGACTCCGGTTCGATTCGTAGATGGTGAATCTTTTGATTACATAATTAAAAAATCGACCAACTTTGGTCGGTTGTTTTTGCAATATTTTATTTTTTAAATTTAATTGACCGACCAATGTTGGTTGGTAATTTCCGACCAACTTTGGTCGGTATGCCTTTGCGACCGTCAAAATACCGTCCACACATAAATGATCGCGTTTTGGTTGGTAACTGGCCATAACCGATCAACTTTGGTCTGTTTTTTTTGTGTGTGTTTAGCGAATTTCTAGTAGTGCCACCAAGTGACACGGTAGTAAACCCAAAGGGTAGAAACAACACGGGGCATGCCATGGCCATTACTACAAGAAGTAGAAGAGGTGGGAATGCACCCACCTCAAGTCAAAAGCAATTTGTGGATGATAAACAAGTGGTGCAAGAAGAAGAGGTCCGAACAATGTGGTGCAATCAAATGATGAGTTTGAATTGATATTGATGATAGTGTGGAAGAGACTCAAGAGGAGGTGAACCCGTCTAGGGATCACATTATTGACATACCAGAGCCGATAGTGCAAAAGGCTAAGGCACCATTGCCTAAGCCTCCACCTCCATACCCTCAAAGACTTGCCAAGCAAAATGGCGAAAATCAATTCAAGAAGTTCATTCAAATGATGAAGAGTCTCTCAATCAATGTGTCATTAGTTGAAGCTTTGGAACAAATATTCGTCTATGCAAAATTTATGAAGGATCTCGTGACAAAGAAGCGGTCAATGAATTTTGAAACCATCAAAGTCACTCATCAAGTGAGTGCAATTGTGCATTCAATGGATCCTAATTTGGAGGATCCCGGTGCTTTTACGATTTCTTATACAATTGGAAGTGCCGAGTTTACAAAAGCTTTTTGTGATCTTGGGACAAGTATTAATTTGATGCCCTGTATGATTTTCAAGACCTTCGGAATTGGCAACTAAGACCCACCTCTGTTTATTGGCTAATAAAAACATGGGCTTTCACGCTTCAAGAATTCTCTTTGCACAAAACTTCCTCTTTTGACTACGACTTCAGCAAGAGCTTGTCAAAACCTGCATGAATAACATGTGTAATTCTAAAACTTTAACTATTAAACAAACGTTATATGAAGTGTTTAAATTTTGAACATTATGTCCCAAAATCTATTTTATCCAAGAAATATTCTTTAAAAACATTTATAGGACAATTTATATAGTCCGCTCATATGATTTTCTTAATGCCAGCCTTTCAATAGCACGATAGATGGAATGAGATTGGAGACAAGAAAAAATTAATATGCAAATTTTCAGGAGTTCTATTTACTGCTTGTGTGGCTAGAACAGTTGGGTTAATGAGTATCCCTATAATTCAAATTTTACCAGAACCTCCACTCTACTAAAACTAAAACTATCTAGATAAAAAGCTTAAAACTACTTGCTACTGCAAAGAGTTGTTAATACTTCTAATATTAACAGTAACCATTTATAGCTCTACATATACCTCATTATGTGCCACATTAACTTTATAAGACCAAAATATGACAAATGATTACATTAGGTAGATAAGCTATGGTAACGGGAGATACATATTATAAATGAAATTGTTCAAGTATCTTATTGAACCCAACAATTTAAATAGCAACGTAGCCTTTGTCATTCCTAATTTAATTAGGTTCTCTTTTTATCATAACTTTGCTGTCAATCCTGCATTTTCCTTCTCATCATTAATGTTATAAGTTCCTCATAATCTACATGCCTATCTTGCAAATCAAAAATGACAAAAATATATTTTCCATTAATCTTAAATTAAATTGTGCGGATCTCATAAGATATTGCTTTGTTGCTCAAGTATTTTATACTTTGAAGGATAAACAGTATCAATATCCTCATTTGCATTTTTTTGACGATTAAATAGTGAAATAAGAGGTCATCCATCACTGAAACATTTATCCACATGTACCCAAGTTCAAGAAATATAGAAATACCCAACATTCTATATATATGAGATGTTCATTACCACATAAAAATGTGTTACTCTAGTGGAAGTAAAAGTGTGTCAACTTAAAGCAAACCATAAACAAATTCTAGAGCACCCCAAAACCCGGTGTCAGAAGTGCATGAACATCTACTAGGAAGTATAATAACAATACAACATCTCTGGAATACAAGATAGACATGATAAAGTAAATAATTATGATGAAAACTCTATGTGCTGCAAATTGTATCATGGAATACAACTCACCATAAAGTCCCCTCAGCAGCTGCGCCTATGTGCCCAAATAACCATTAAATGAACCTGTCAGATTTTGCACATTTAGTGCAGAAGTACAGCATGAGTATGTAAATTAACGCATACCCAGTAAGTATCTAGCCTAACCCCGAAGAGGTAGCAACGAGGGGTCGACATTGACACTTACTAGTGATCCAGTAAATCAAATATAATAAAGTAGACAAGTATGAAACATGGTAAGTAAATAATGAATACAGATATAGGCAAATAATACGGTCTACAACTGAACAATGAACACAAAAGTCCTCAATTATCGGATACCTCCTCAGATGAAATACGTAATGGTCAATACCAAATCAACGGTCACATCTCAAGTCAGGAAACTCATGAGTACCTGCACTACTTATCAAGTATTTTGCACGATTCTGCCGTGGCGAGCGGCCCGATCCCATAAGAGTATTTTATAGAACTGCCGAGGCGAACGACCCGATCCCATAAGAGTGTTTCATAGAACTGCTGAGCCGAACGACCCGATCCCATAAGAGTGTGATACTTAATCCTGCCGAGGCGAACAGACCGATCCCGTAAGAGTGTGTTACAATATCCTGTCGAGGCGAATGACCCGATGCCATAAGAGTATGGAGCTTTTACAGGTCTATAACCCCACTCACGAATATACGTGTGAGTTATAGAATTCAAGAGAAACTTTTTGATGAATACGCACAACGCGGGAAAAATCCAAAAGAGAAGTACCATTCTTACGGCTAATCAAGTATCTCGTCAGATATCTAAAATAGCGAGTCCATTACTCTATGCGAGTCTAGTCTCAGGTCATAATACGAATTAAAGTAATTAAACAGGCAAGAATAACTCAAATAGTATAATTAAAGCATGTCGTGAATCTAAGTCTACCCGAACATAATCAGAAATTTCTAGCATGCGCATGGACACTCGTCACCTCATACGTGCATAGCTCCCATAACATGTATCATGCAATAAGTATAACACCTACATGGTAATTTCTCCATCACAAGGTTAGACATGAGACTTACCTCACTCCGAAGTTCTATAACCGATTCCAACGCCTTTCTAGCACCTCAAACCAATGACCATCGATCCGAAACTAGTCAAACAATCATGAAAACAATAAAAATACACTCCAACACTCATAATTAATCAATGGCAGAATGACACCTATATTTGTGTCACTTTGTCAAGCTGGTCCTCCTGCTTCACCTTTTTTCATCCAGACACTTTAGCCTGTTCAAAATCTATATTTTAAACCCCTCTGACCGTGTGTGTATCTCACTTGCTTGACGTGGATGACACATCATATTCTACGTCATTTTTTATATTTTATTTACTAAAAACATTTATTATATACTATTTCCTTAAAGAAAAAGAAAAAGAAAATCAATGCCTCCATCTCATCTCTCTTCCCTCAAATTCACAGGTTTCTTCTTCCTTGTCCATCTCATATCCCTTCTCCATTCTCATCTCCCTTCTTTGTCTCATTATTCCGTTGATGAATAGTCATTTAGGTATTTTTTTACTCAAATGATAAAATTGATTAGGCCAAGAAAGTGGCTATTCATGCAAATGATCCAAATTTTGATGTACCAGAAGAGAATCAAACTGAATCTTGAACCTGGATCTTTGTTGAAGATTGACTTGAATAATGATTGAGTTTGTTTTTGCTTTTTGAGATGTAAATATATGAGAATCTGCTAATGTTATGGTGATCTATGCAGATAAAAGGAAAAATAGGAAGGATCTGTTATCTGGATTTAGGGTGGGGGTAGGGGGTGTGTGTGGGGAGATGTTCACAACCAAAAGGGGGAAGGGAGAAAGAAGAAGTTGGGGAGGGGAGAAACGTACAGGGGGGTTTAAAATATA
>AWOL01S0005056.1:74542-109476 GCA_000715115.1 Nicotiana otophora
ATGGGTCTCCCACTGAATGTTTATTTTATTATGCTTAGAGCCAAATCCCTCCACTATAAAAGGACTTGGTTACCATTTCTGTAAAACAAGTTCTTCTCAGGCTTACATTGTAATAAAAGCGCTATATTCTTCTACAGTAAAGAATCGTTCTTTAAGATTTCTTAGATTGATTCTATTTGTTGAATCCTAAGATTCATTGTTCCTAACAACCTTATCTATTTCGTATTCTCTGCAACCTATATTTACATTTCTATTTATCCTTATATTTTGTGTTAAGTTATGCCACATATCCTCGGAACTGCTTATAAATTCAACTCTATCCATTTTTCGAGTAAACAGTTTGGCGCCCACCGTGGGGCCGAGGATAACAATGGTTATTTGATACAAATCTGAAAAAAATACGCCATTGTGCTTTGCGCTTATTTCCGAAAATATCTTGAATTTCGGATCAACGAATAGCCACCAATCAAATGGCTTCACCGATCGATAAGGAAGCCGACCTTCAAGATGAAACCAACAACTTGGCACCCGGGGCTGGAAGGCCAATTAACGATGACACCGAGGCTCGAATCGAAGTACCCGAAATTCCAGCCGAAATACCATTGGATGTCAATTCACAAATAGCTTTGGAGGTAAACAACATTCTGAACCGGAAAGAAGCATTCAGGGCGGTACTCGATCCGTAGCCCGAGACACCCGAAACGCGAGGGAAATCGAGGCCAACTTACGTATGATCTTCGAGATGCTACAAGCCCAAAGAGTAGCGATAGCTCAGCTACAGAGCCAAACTCGCGCACAAAGCAGGCCGGATTCCAATCCACTTCGAGAAGTCACCCCCATAACAGAGCCCGCCATAGTGAAATCTAACGAGCAAGAATCGGGGACTACTCCCGGAATTACTAAATTGCTCGAGGAACTCACAAAACGAGGCGAAGCCAACGACAAGAGGGTGGAAACGTACAATGCCAGGGTCGATCAAATCCCGGGGGCTCCACCAATGATAAAGGGGCTTGATTTGAAAAACTTCATACAAAATCCTTTTCCGTCGAGTGCGGTGCCGAAGCCAATCCCCAAAAAATTCCGTATGCCCGAAATTCCTAACGAACATGTCACCTCTTACACATGTGCCATAAAAGGCAACGATTTAGAGGACGATGAGATCGAATCCGTGTTGTTGAAAAAGTTCGGGGAGACCTTCTCGAAGGGAGCGATGATCTGGTATCACAATTTACCACCAAATTCCATCGATTCTTTTGCCATGTTAGCAGATTCGTTCGTAAAGGCACATGCTGGTGCCATAAAGGTTGCAACAGGAAATCAGACCTCTTCAAAGTAAAGCAAAAGGAGAATGAAATGCTGAGGGAATTCGTATCCCGATTTCAAATGGAATGCATGGAACTACCACCGGTCACAGACGATTGGGCCATACAAGCTTTCACCCAAGGGTTGAACGAGCTAAGATCGACAGCAATACATCAGCTGAAACAAAATTTGATCGAGTATCCAGCGATAACTTGGGCAGATGTACACAACCGATACCAATCGAAAATTACGATCGAGGATGATCAGTTGGGAGCTCTGTACGGACCCGTGCATCAGAACAGGACAGTTACTTAAAACCAAAAGGAGATCAACAGAGAACAAAGGTCAAACAGAGATTGATATCGACCGTAATTCGCAGATCGGGTGAACAACGGTTAAGCACGCAATGCAGTTCGGAACAATTGAAGGATTGATCGAGGGCAAAATTCTCGGGGACTTATGAGTAAGAGCGTCTTTGATAAATATGTCGATCCTATAGAAGCACCTCAATTATCAGAATATAACTTCAGCATTGGTGTATCCGCTATCGTGTCGGCCATCAGACGCATCAAAGATACTAAATGGCCTCGACCCATGCAGACCGATCCTGTCCGAAGAAATCCCAATCAAACGTGAGAATATCATGGTACCCATGGCCACATAATGGAAGATTGCAAGCAACTAAGTGAGGAAATAGCCCTCTTATTTAACAAAGGGCACCTTCGGGAATTTCTGAGTGATAGGGAAAAGGACCATTTTAAAAACAGGTATTTCAGCAAGCGAAATGAGCAAGAAGAACCGTAACATGTCAACCACATGATCATCGGTGGCATCGATACCCCTCAGCGACCAGTGCTTAAACACATTAAAACATCGATTGTGAGGGAAAAACAATCTCTGACTCAAGATTACGTACCCATGGGGACTTTGTCCTTTGATGATGAAGATGCAGAAGGGGTCATCCAACTTCATAACGACGCACTGGTAATATCCGTACTCATGAATAAAATTAAATTAAGCGTGTATTAATCGATCCAGGTAGCTCGGCCAACATCATCCGATTGAAGGCGGTAGAGCAGCTCGGCCTACAGGATCAGATCGTACCCGTAACTCTAGTTCTAAACGGGTTCAATATGACATGTGAAACCACCAAAGGCGAGATAATCTTACCAATAAATATGGCCGGAACCATCCAGGAAACAAAGTTTCACGTGATCGAAGGCGATATGAGGTACAACGCCCTTTTCGGAAGGCCATGGATCCACAACATGAGAGCTGTACCTTCAACCCTACACCAGGCCCTCAAATTCTCGAAGGAAATGTCAAAACGGTGTAAAACGGAGAACAGCCAGCCGCGAAGGAAATGTTTGCCGTCGAGGAAGCTAAACCAATGTCCTCACCTTCGCCAATAAAAGGATCGGGCTCGGAAGGAGAATGGGACACCAAATAGCAATCACACACATCGGCTTTGACCTAGCCAAACAACCAGAAAATTGAAGAGGATGATGATCAAAGGGTCCCTCGATCTTTCGTGATTTTCGAGGACTCCGACGCCACCAAATCAACAATCGAGGAACTAGAGCAAGTCACATTAATCGAGGACTGGCCTGAACGAAAGGTATACTTGGGAACGGGGTTGAGCCCCGAACTCAGGAAGAAACTCATTCAATTTCTTATCGATAACATTGATTGTTTTCCCTGGTCCCATTTAGATATAACAGGGATCCCGCCGGACATAACGACGCATCGGCTACGTTTGGACCCCAGGTTCAGACCGGTGAAGCAAAAGAAAAGACCCCAGTCCGAAGGAAAACACGCATTCATAAAGAACGAGGTAACCAAGCTTCTCAAAGTAGGGTCCATTCGGGAGGTGAAATATCCTGAATGGTTAGCCAACATAGTTGTAGTCCCTAAAATAGGGAACAAAATTAGAATGTGTGTGGACTATAAGGATTTAAACAAAGCATGACCCAAAGATTCCTTTCCGCTGCCCAACATTGATCGCATGATCGATGCCACGGCTGGCCACGAGATCCTCACTTTTCTCGATGCCTATTCCGGGTATAATCAAATCCGAATGAACCCGGAGGACCAGGAAAAGACTTCATTTGTCACCAAATATGGAACGTATTGTTATAATGTGATGCCCTTCTGGCTAAAGAATGCAGGGGCTACTTACCAACGCCTAGTAAATAAAATGTTCGAAGAACAAATAGGAAAAATCAATGGAAGTTTATATTGATGACATGCTAGTTAAATTCCTGCGCACAGAGGACCATTTGACCCATTTGCAGGAAACGTTCGAAATTTTGAGGAAATATAACATGAAGCTCAACCCCGAAAAATGTGCTTTCAGGGTCGGTTCGGGCAAGTTCCTCGGCTTCATGGTGTCAAATCGGGGAATCGAGATTAACCCCGATAAAATCAAGGCCATCAAAGACATCACCATTGTGGACAGCATGAAAGCTGTACAAAGGCTAACGGGACGGATTGCAGCCTTAGACCGATTCATTTTGAGATCATCAGATCGAAGTCACAAATTTTTCTCTCTACTCAAAAAGAAGTACGATTTCGCTTGGACCCCGGAGTGCCAACAAGAATTAGAGGAACTAAAGCGATATCTATCAAGCCCACCACTAATTCACACTCCAAAAACAGACGAAAAACTTTGTTTGTACTTGGTAGTATTGGAAGTCGCCGTAAGCGGTGTCCTAGTTCGAGAAGAGCAAGATATGCAATTCCCCATTTTTTATATAAGTCGAACCTTAGGAGAAGCGGAAACTAGATATCCGTTCCTAGAAATATTGGCACTTGCACTGATAAGCGCCTCTAGAAAGTTAAGGCCGTACTTTCAATGTCATCCCATATATGTGTTAACAACTTACCCGCTTCGTAATATTTTGCACAAACTCGAGTTATCAGGCAAGACTGGCCAAATGGGCCGTCGAACTCAGTAGGTACGATATCGAATATCAACCCCATACGTCCATCAAGTCTCAAATTTTAGCAGACTTCGTGGCCGATTTCACGCCAACCCTCGTACCCGAAGTCGAAAAAAAAAACTTTTGTTGAAATCAGGTACATCATCAGGGGTATGGATCCTTTTTACGGACGGGGCTTCGAACGTGAAAGGGTCCGGGCTGGGCATAGTTTTGAAACCACCCACGGGTAACACTATTAGGCAATCTATTAAAACTATGAGGTTGAATAACAACGAGGCCGAGTATGAAGCCATGATTGCAGGTCTCGAGCTAGCTAGAAACTTGGGAGCAGAAGTCATTGAAGCCAATTGCGACTCCTTGTTGGTGGTGAGTCAAGTAAACAAAACCTTCAAAGTTCGAGAAGGTAGAATGCAAAGGTATTTAGATAAACTACTTGTCACTTTGCACCATTTCAAACAATTGACTTTACGACATGTACCACGAGAACAAAATAATGAGGCTGATGCACTTGCGAATTTGGGGTCGTCGGTCGAGGTAGATGAATCGGGCTCGGGGAATGTTGTTCAACTTTCGAGATCGGTAATCGAAGAAGGTCACACCAAAATAAATTCTACAAGATTAACCTGGGATTGAAGAAACAAGTATATTGAATACTTGAAGAGCGGAAAACTCCCATTGGACCCTAAAGATTCCAGAACCCTACGGACTAAAGCTGCTCGATTCACGTTGGCTTCGGATGGAACACTGTACCGAAGAACATTCGATGGACCGTTGGCAGTATGCTTGGGTCCGGGAGATACCGATTACATCCTACGAGAAGTGCACGAGGGTACTTGCGGGAATCACTCTGGAGTCGATACACTAGATCGAAAAATAATCAGAGCAGGGTATTATTGGATTGATATGGGCAAAAATGCGAAGGAATTTGTTCGTAAATGTGACAAATGTCAAAGGTTTGCACCGATGATCCAGCAACCCGGAGAGAAACTCCACTCAGTCCTATCCCCATGGCCGTTCATGAAGTGGAGAATGGATATCGTCGGCCCTCCGCCATCGACCCCAGGTAAAGCCAAATTAATTTTATTTATGACTGACTATTTTTCTAAATGGGTTGAAGTGCAGGTGTTCGAGAAAATAAGAGATAAAGAAGTTATAGACTTTATTTGGGATTATATCATATGCCGATTCGGGATACCCACCGAAATAGTGTGTGACAATGGAAAACAATTCGTTGGCAGCAAAGTAACAAGATTCCTCGAAGACCACAAGATAAGAAGGATACTATCGACGCCATACCACCCCAGTGGGAACGGATAGGCCGAATCAACGAACAAAATTGTCATTCAAAACTTAAAGAAGAGGTTGAACGACGCTAAAGGGAAATGGAGAGAAATCCTTGCCGAAGTCCTTTGGGCATATCGGACGACGCCAAAATCCAGTACGGGGGCGACTCCATTCTCCTTAGTATATGGGGCTGAAGCATTGATACCAGTCGAAATTGGTGAACCCAGTGCCAGATTTCGATTTGCAATGGAGGAATCAAACAACGAGGCTATGAATGCTAGCCTCGAACTGTCGGACGAAAGACGAGAAGCTGCTCTCGTCCAATTGGCTGCCCAAAAGCAGCGAATCGAAAGATATTATAATCGAAAAACCAAGCTCCTCCATTTCAAGCATGTGGACTTAGTGTTAAGAAAAATTACCATCAATACCCGAAATTCAAACGAAGGAAAACTAGGACCGAATTGGGAAGGAACATATCAGGTGCTCGAGAACATCAGAAAGGGATCGTACAAGCTCGGCATTATAAATGGCAAACAGCTATCAAGCAGCTGGAATGTATCACATGTAAAACTGTACTACTGCTAAGGTACGACCTTTCCATATTCGTTTATGTTTCAAAACTGACCCCTGCAGAAGTCCGAACAAGGGCTAAGATGGGTCTCTCGCTTGAAGGCACGCGTTGCACTCTTTTTACCTTAGATTGGTTTTTTCCCAAATGAGTTTTTCAGCAAGGTTTTTAATGAGACAACCATTGATCCTGTAGCATTTACAACAATATCCGTGGCCTCACAAGAAAGTTATTTCACAACAACAGGGTTCCAATAGGAAACATTGTAAGAGCCAAATGGTCGAAGCGAACCATGCTCATATAGATTGGCCCGAACCCAGGCGTGTAATAACGTGCGAAGAAAGTTCTATTCTTATCGGCATCTTATATCCAAGGAAAATGCCTCTATTTTGAGATTTATTATGCAATCAGAATTAAGATAAACTCAACCACTAAGCCTACGGGCTACTTTTATTTCGAGTTCCAGCAAACACTCACTCGACCATTACACCTACGGGCTACATTACTTCGAGTTCGAATCATTCACTCGACTTACCCTACGGGCTACTTTTATTTCGAGTTCGAGCAAATACTCACTCGACCATTACGCTTACGGGCTACATTACTTCGAGTTAGAATCATTCACTCAACTAAGCCTACGGGCTACTTTTATTTCGAGTTCGAGCAAACGCTCACTCGACAATTACGCCTACGGGCTACATTACTCCGAGTTCAAATCATTCACTCGACTACGCCTATGGGCTACTTTTATTTCGAGTTCGAGCAAACACTCACTCGACCATTACCCTACGGGCTATATTACTTCGAGTTCGAATCATTCACTCGACTAAGCCTACGGGCTACTTTTATTTCGAGTTCGAGCAAACACTCACTCGACCATTACGCCTGCGGGCTACATTACTTCGAGTTCGAATCATTCAGTTGACTAAGCCTACGAGCTACTTTTATTTCGAGTTCGAGCAAACACTCACTCGACCATTATGCCTACGGGCTGCATTACTTCGAGTTCGAATCATTCACTCGACTAAGCCTACGTGCTACTTTTATTTCGAGTTCGAACAAGCGCTCACTCGATCATTACGCCTACGGGCTACATTGTTTCGAGTTCGAATCATTCACTCGACTACTAAACCTACGGGCTACTTTTATTTCGAGTTCGAGCAAGAACTCACTCAACCATTACACCTACAGGCTATATTTCTTCAAGCTCGAATCATTGACTCAACCAATAAGCCTAAGGGCTACATCGCTCCAAGTTTGAGTAAGCGCTCGCTCGGTTATAGAGGCTACGAAGTCCAAATTTGATTAAGTTGTTTAAATCATTGTGAAACATTCATAAGGCATGAATAAAGTCCTCACAAGACTGGAAACAAAAACAGAAGCAAGTCGGCAAAAAAGGGGATGTATCTATATACAAATTTATCTGCATGGTTGATTACAACGTAAAAACTAAGAATTAAACTTCTCGGTCAGGAGCGGTATCTTCTTTATCAGGCTCCCTCCTGTTCTCGAATCTTCTCTTGCCCCCATCATCATCATCATCATCATCACCATCCGAAACCAAGAGCTTCAGTATCGACTTCGAGTTCTTTGGCCCTTTTTATCTCTTCAGCGAGATCGAAACCACGAGCATGGATCTCATCGAGAGTTTCCCTTCGGGATCGGCACTTAGAAAGTTTGGCGACCCAATGTGCTCGAGTATTGGCGGACTTGGCTGCCTCTCTTGCCTGGACTTGGGCAGCTTCAGCATCAGCCAGATAGACGGCCACGAGCGCATCCGCATCGGCCTTTGCCTTTTCGTCATCAGATTCGGCCTTGGTAAGTACAGAGGCCAACCGAGCCTCAAGCTCCTCAATTCTTCTTGCTTGAACCAGGCCTTTCTCTTTCATTTTCTGAAGTTGGGTTTCGAACAATGATAACTGGGCTCGAGTAGTCTCTTTTTCTGCAGCAAAGCGGTCCATACCTTCTTTCTACCGCAAAGACTCCGTTCTTATCATGTCGACCTCCTCATGAAGCTTCCCGATCATCTCGATATTTTTCTGCAGCGGTGAGACCGAAATGTTAGCTATCGTTCCGGTATCAAGCCCATAGGCTTTCAAAAGCATCATTACCTGCTCAGAAAAATTGGTCTGATCTCGATAAGCCTTGGCCAGCTCAGCTCGGAGGTCTTTTATTTCCTCTTCTCTCTGCCCTAAGGAAAGTCTAAGGGAGTTCCTCTCATCAGTAGCCCGTTGTAGGTTGGTCTCGTATCGATGCCGCTCATTTTGGGATAGAGAACATTGTTCTCGATGAACTGCCGCTGCCTACAAATAAACAAGAAGCGAAGTTAACGAAAAATGAACATAAAGATAGTACCGACAAAATAATTTTAAAAAAGCTCACCTGATTCAAATCCTGCCGCAGTCCGTGAAAAAGATCCGATTCATCACCAGCACCAGCAACATCCTCAATGCCGGTAAACAGGTCATGAAAGGGATCTTCTTCATCGTGAGGCCTGTCTAGATCGAGGGCTCCCAGAGCTTGAGCTTCCCGAATTAGCCCTGCGAAAAAAGCGGGAAAGGTAGGTGAATCCTCGATTGCTGTTGCCCCAAATGAATCGCCTGGAGCATTCTCCTCGGTTCGAAGGGGTTCAAGGGCCCCTTCGGTCATATCCCCTGCCCGTTGACTCCGATGAGATGCATCTTCGATATTCGATAGTTTGGGGACTCTACCCGAATCTTTCTCCGGTATATCCTCAGTTCGAGGCGGAGCCTCATGGAGCATCATCGATCCATCCGCCGATGAGGCATCGGTGGTTCTCTTTATTCGGACCACCAGCGCAGACTCATTATTTTCTTCTTCTTCTTCTTCTTCTTCTTCTTCTTCTTCTTCTTCTTCTTCTTCTTCTTCTTTTTCTTCTTCTTCTTCTTCTTCTTTTTCTTCTTCTTCTTCTTCATCCCTTAGACGCAGAACGGATTCCACGGTCAAAGGAATGATATTCTTGTTCGGCTTATGAGCCATCCTCTTCTTAGGTTTTGGATCTTTGGGAACGGAGGCTCTTTTCCTTTTATTTTCCTTCACCGACTTTGGAACAGAGGCCGAAATTTCCTCCTCATTGGACAAGGGCCTCAAAATCGCGTCTTTAGCCAAACCTGCATATGGAAAACCTTAATAAAATATTTTAAAAACCACCTCGTTCGGATCATCAAGGTGTACGAGAAATGAGCTTACCGTGATTTTTGGCCTCCCACCGACCCTTTGACAAATCACGCCATGAGCGCTCGGCGTATGTGGAGGTCGAAACAAGGGCTCGTACCCAGTTCTTGAGATCGGGAACTGCTCCGGGTATCTAGGAAACCGCTACATCACAAAAAGAGGAGTGTCGATGAGAGAATAAATGAAAGAACAAAGTAGAAGTAACAGCAAGATCACACTTACGTTTCATATTCCACTCCTCGGGAAAGGGCATCTTTTCAGTCGGAATCAGGTCCGAAGTCCTTACTCGAATGAACCTGCCATCCGACCCCGGTCCTTGTCCTCATCAATACTCGCGAACAGGGCCTTGGTAGCCCGACGCTGAAGTTTTATTAACCCTCCTCGAAAAAGTCGAGGACAGTATAATCGGATAAGATGGTCGAGGGTGAACGACATCCCCTCGATTTTGCTTATGAAGTATCGGATCAGGATAACGAACCGCCAAAAAGAAGGGTGGACCTAGCCTAGGGTTATTTGGTATTGACGACATAAATCAATGATAATGGAATCGAGGGGACCCAACGTGAAAGGATAAGAATACACATTCAAAAACCCTCTCACGTGCGAAGTGATATCTTCTTCAGAAGAAGGAATCATTATTTCTTTTTTATCCCAATTACAATCTTTCTTTAGCTGTTGGAGGTGCCTCTCGGTTATCGAACATATATACATCGATACCGGTTCACATCGACCAGGCACCGATGATCTTTTATTGACCTTGAAATCAGAAGTAAGGATGCACGCCCTAGGAACGCACTCCTCAGGTCGTGGTTCTGCTGGCGTATCATCGACGGCACACTGTGAAGATGAAGTTTTCTCTTTCTGAGGGATGGCTTGTGACGTTTTTGCCATTTTCGAGTTCAAAAGCAAGGAATAGAGAAAAATGACAAAGATTTGGTAAAATTGAGGAGGGGCTTTTGCAGAAAGAAATCACAGATTTACTGGTAAGTTGGAGAGTACGAAGAAGAACTTGTGAAATTTGGAAGATAGAAGATGTAAAATTGGTAAAAGATAAAAGAAAGGGTTATTTATAGGTTCAAGCGATGGTAGTTCAGTATCAGCGGTGGCCGACCACTACCTGACATGCATTAAATGCCTCGAAATACTCAACCGACGGGACAACTACCAGATGTGTCATGGTCGAACCCGATGGAAACGTCAGGTTATAATCCGATCGAGCCGTTAAAAAATCATATCATTTCTCGCCACATTCTTTCTGAGAAACGAGGGGACTATCTGTATACGGTCGAAATAGATTTCAGCCTCATGTCCGATCGAGTTCGAACGATGATCTATCGAAGTAAGATCCCGAAGGTGGAACAAACTAACCTCGAACCTGGGGAGGCCGATCCGTGTCGAGGTCGATATCATTATCAAGCTCGAATTGAAATCGAACCATGACGCAGAGTAGATCTATCATGTTGATAATCTAGAGACCAACCAACATTGACCTTGAATCAATTCGAGGGCTCGAGCCAGGATCGGGCTCGAACCAAGATCAAGAGCTCGAGTCGAAATCAAGCTCAAACCATAATCGAGGGTTCTAAGCAAGATCGAGCTCGCAGACAAAAGCCGTTGCAATCCCACTAGAGAGAATCTTGGCAGAAATTGTGAAAAAGCTGACTTATTATGGGTCTCCCACTGAATGTTTTATTTTATTATGCTTAGAGCTAAATCCCTCCACTATAAAAGGGCTTGGTTACCATTTCTGTAAAATAAGTTTTTCTCAGGCTTATATTTTAATAAAAACGCTATATTCTTCTACTGTAAAACATCGTTATTTCAGATTTCTTAGATTGATTCTATTTGTTGAATCGTAAAATGCATTGTTCCTAATAACCTTATCTATTTCGCATTCTCTGCAACCTATATTTACATTTCTATTTATCCTTACATTTTATGTTAAGTTATGCCACATATTCTCGGAACTGCGTATAAATTCAACTCTATCCATTTTTCGGGTAAACACCTATATTAACATTTTGAAAGATGTATTTTGGTTCCAAGGTGACAACAATTCAGAAAAATTAAGGAGTATACTATCTCAATTCTGGACTTGTGGAAGCATTATAAAATAACAATTGATCTTACTATTTCTAGCAAAATTTAATTGCACCAACATTCGCATAAGAGATGGATTTCAATTTAAAATATTTGATAACGTAGATTGCACATACAGAGTGTCTGGGCATATGAACAGAGTATTTCCATGATCGTGTATTTTCAGTTAGCTTCAAATGCCTTCTTTTCTTCTTGTTTCTTCTCAGAAGTTTTTGAAGATTGCTTGGTATTAGCAATTGTCCTACAAAGTAATAAACGGCCACTTTTAGTTATAGAATAAAGATTGACCCTAAGGGAAAAAAGAGCATAGTATCGTGATGAATAAGAAGATTGAGAAGAATAGAAAAACACACTTGTTTTGTTTTCTCTAAAGACATTTTCTGCTCTGTGGACATAGAATGAAATGATCATCCTTGAAAGATTGAATTGTCCAGCTTTGTTAATGCCCTGTTTATGCGTGGGAAGAAAACACTATATATGCAATGTAAGATATCACTGCAAGCGGTTCTTGAAAATCTTAAGATAGTCTCCATTACATCTAAAGCAAATTCGGACTACTTGAAACTCTTAAACTTACCCTTACATCTAAATTAACGTTAAACTTTACTCTGAGAAAAACTAAAGAAATCTCTGATTAATTTTCATTAAATAAAATTATTGTTTATCCGAAAAACGGATAGAGTTGAATTTGTACGTAGTTCTAAGGATATGTGATATAGCTTAATACAAATCGTAAGGATAAATAGCAATATTAAATATGGATTACAAAGAATGCAAAATAAACAAGGTTGGAAAGAAGATGATTTTTAGGACTAAGCAAGATGAATCAATTTATGAAGCTTAAAAGAATAACTCTTGAATATAGGAGAATATTGTGCTTGAATTACAATGTAAGCAAAAAACTGTCTTTTACAGAAATGTAGCCATCCTCTTTATAGTGGAGGATTCTACTTTTAGATATAATTAAAAATACATAGTGGGAGACCCATGATAAATCAGTTTTTCCATAATTCCTGCCAGGATTCTCTCCTCTTGTGGGATTGCAACGGTTCTTGTCTATGAGCTCGATATCGACTCGAGTTTTCGGTCTTGACTCGAGCTCTCGATCTTGACTCGAGCTCGATTCTGACTCGGATCCCTGTATTGATTCGGGGTCAGTGTTGCTCGGTCTCTGAATCATAAACTCGATAACTTTACTTTGCTTCATAGTTTGATTTGGATTCGAGCTTGATAATAACATCGAGCTCGACATTGATCGGTCCTTCGGGCTCGAAGCTTGGTGACCTGATTTCGGACCTCAACCCGATACTATGAAGACGCTTCTCCGATCCAGTGTATTACCATTTAAACCAGTTCGTATGAAGGACTAACCGGTTTTTATCGTATACAGATAGTCCCCTCATTTTTCGGGAAGGATGTAGCGATAAATGACATGATTTCACAACGGCTCGATCAGATATAAGCTGACGTTTGCATCGAGCCCGACCATGACGTACGTGATAACTGTCCGTAGGTTTAGCTTCCCAAGGCATTTAATGTGTGTCAAAAGGTGGTCGGCCACCGCTGATATTGAACTCACATTACTTCAATCTATAAATAACCCTTCCTTTACCATTTATCACTTTTACGTCTTCAAGTTTCCAAATCTTCTAAGTTTCTTTCCGTCTCTTCTGAGTTCATTCGTAGATCTGTGATTCTTTTCTGCAAAATTCTTCTTAAAAACCACCAAATCTTTATCACCTTCTTAAATCCAAAAATGGTGAAGACAACAAAAACAGTCCCCTCCCCAAAAAAGCTTCTTCTTCCCAATCCGCCGCCGACAAAACACCGGTGGATCCACGGCCTGAGGAGTGCGTTCCGGCGGCGTGTGTTCTTACCTCCGATTTCGAACTTGATAAAGGTTCGCCGGTTCCTGGCCGATGTGAGCCCCTATGGAGATATATTTGTTTGATAACCGGGGGAGGGAGGAGGGGGAGGCATATATCGAGCAGATAAAAAAAGATTGTAACTGGGGGAAAAAAGAAGTGGTAGTACCATCTCCCGAAGAGGATATTACTACTCACGTGAAAGGGTTTTTAAGTTTGTACACTTACCCTTTCATATTAGGTCCCCTCGACCCTGTTATCATAGATTTTTTGTCGTAAATACCTAATAACCCTAGGGAAGATTCATTTTTCTTTTTGGCGGATAGTTATTTTGATCCGATACTTCGTGAACAAAATCGACGGGATGCCTTTCACCATCGATCATCTCATCCGATTGTACCATCCTCGCCTTTTTCGAGGAAGGTTAATAAAACTTCAGTGTCGAGCTACTAAGGTTCTGTTCTCGAGCATAGACGAGGACAGGGATCGAGGCTGGATGGGCAGGTTCGTCCGAGTAAGGACTTCAGACCTGATTCCGACTAAAAAGATGCCTTTTCCTGAGGAGCGGAACATGAAGCGTAAGTGTAATTCAGCTGTTATCTCCTACTATTTTGCCTTTTCATTTATTTTCTCACCGATATCCCCTTTTTGTGATGCAGTTGTTCCCTGGATGCCCGACGTAGTTCCCGATCTCAAGAACTGGGTAGGGGATCTGGTTTCGACCTCCACATATACCGAGCACTCATGACGTGACTTGTCAAAGGGCCGATGGGAGGCCAAAAATTATGGTAAGACCCTTTCTCATATATTTTGGTAGTTCGAACGAGATATTTTTCATATACTCTTAATAAATTTTTCCGTATGTAGGTGTGGGAAAAGATGCAGTTTTGAGGCTCTCGTCCATCGAGGAAGAGGCTTCAGCGTCCGTTCCAAAGCCAGTGAAGGATAATAAGAGGAAAAGAGCCTCCGTTCCCGAAGATCCAAAACCGAAGAAGAGGACGGCTCGTAAGCCGATGAAGAATACTATTCCCTTGACCGTAGAATTAGTTCTGCATCTAAGGGATGAAGACGACGAAGAAGAAAATGATGTGTCCGCGCTGGCGGCCCGAATGAAGAAAAGCACCGATGCCCCAAAGGCGGCTGAATCGACGGTGATTCATAAGGCTCCGTCCCGAATTGAGGAGATATTAGAGGAAGGTTCAGGCAAAGTCCCCGAGTCATTAGAGATCGAGAATGCTTCCTACCGAGTCAACAACTGGTGGGTACATCAGAAGGGACCGGTACTGAAGTTCTCTGAACTGAGGAGAACGTCCCAGGCAAGTCGCCTGGGGCAATAGTAATCGGAGATTCGCCCACTCTTGCTGCTTTTTCCGAAGGGGCTATTCGAGAAGCCCAAGCTTTGGGGGCCCTCGACATGAGCCGGTCTCATGAAGGGGAGGACCATTTCCGTGATCTATTTATGGGGTCGAGGATGATGCTGGCCCTAGTGATGTGTCGGGCCTTCTCTATGAAGTGCAACTAGCTCTGAATTGGGTAAGATCTTAACTCCCCTTATTGATATTATTTTTCATGTTTTTCTATTCTTTCTAAACTTCTTTTCTTCCTTCTTCACATGCCATGGCGGTTCATCGAGAAGCATGTTCTCGGTCTCGAGCTGAGCTGCATCGGTTCGAGACTGATCTTCAACGAGTCACATAGGAGAGGAACTCCCTTAAACTACTCTTAGGGCAAAGGGAGGAGGAAATCAAAGACCTCCGAGCTGAGTTGGCCAAGGCTCATCAAGATCAGACCGATCTATCTGAGCTGGTAATAGTACTTTTAAAAGCCTATGGGATTGATAGTGGAACAATGGCTAATATTTCGATCTCACAGCTGCAGCAGAAAATTAAGATGATCGGAAAACTCCGTGAGGAGGTTGATGTGATAAAAACGGAGTCCTTGAAGTGGAAAGAAGGTATGGATCGTTTGTTGCAGAGAAAGAGGCTGCTCGAGCCCCATTGTCATCGGCCAAAAACTAGCTTCGAAGTATAAAGGATAAAAGCTCGGTTCAAGTAAGAAGAATAGAGGGGCTCAAGGCTCGGTTGGCCTCAGAACTTGCTAAGGCCTAATCTGACTCCGAAAAGGCAAAGGTCGATGCGGATGCATTCATGGCCGTTTATCAGGCCGATGCTGAAGCTGCTCAGGTACAAGCAAGAGAGGCAACCAAGACCGCCAACACTCGAGCACATTGGGCTGTTGAGCTTGCTAAGTGCCGATCTCGGAGGGAGACCTTCGAGGAGATCCATGCTCAAGTTTTTGACCTCACTGAAGAGATAAAAAAGGCTAAGGAGCTCTTTGGTTTTCGATGATGACGATGATGATGATGATGATGATGGGAGCAAGAGCGGGTCCAAGAGCGGGGAGGAGCCCGATGGAGAAGAGACCGCCCCCGGGGATAACCAAGAAACTTAGTCCTTTAGTTTCTATTTCGGATGTTACAAACAATCATGTAATCAATCCCGTAAATATATACAAATATCTTTTCTTCTCCCATCTTGCCTCTGTTTTATTTTCTGTCTTGTGAAGGTTTAGATTTATTCATGCCTTATGAATGTTTTCATAAATCTTTAGGCAATTTGATCGAATTCGGACTTCGTAGCCTTTATATCCGAGTGAGCATTTTTGAACTCGAAGTAATATAGCCTGTAGGCTTGGTGATTTCGAACTTGAAGTATTGTAGACCGTAGGCTTAGTAGTCGAGTGAGTGATTTCGAACTCGAAGTAATGCAAACCGCAGGATTAATAGTCGAGTGAGTGATTTCGAACTTGAAGTAATGTAACTCGTAGGCTTGATAATTTCGAACTTGAAGTATTGTAGCCCGTAGGCTTAGTAGTCGAGTGAGTGATTTTGAACTCGAAATAATGTAGCCCGCTGGCTTAATAGTGGAGTGAGTGCTTCGAACTCGAAGTAATGTAACCCGTAGGCTTGATAGTCGAGTGAGTGATTTCGAACTCGAAGTAATGTATCCCGTAGGCTTAATAGTCGAGTGAGTGATTTCGAACTCAAAGTAATGTAGCACGTAGGCTTAATAGTTAAGTGAGAGATTTCGTACTCGAAGTAATGTAGCCCGTAGGCTTAATAGTCGAGTGATAGATTTCAAACTCGAAGTAATGTAGCTTGTAGGCTTAATAGTCGAGTGAGTGATTTCGAACACGAAATAAAGTAGCCCATAGGCTTAATAGTCGAGTGAGAGATTTTGAATTTTAAGTAATGTAGCTCGTAGGCTTAATAGTCGAGTGAGTGATTTCGAACTCGAAGTAATGTAGCCCATAGGCTTAATAGTCGAGTGAGTGATTTCGAACTCGAAGTAATGTAGCCCTTAGGCTAAACAGTCGAGTGAATGATTTCGAACTTGAAGTAATGTAGCCCGTAGGCTTAATAGTCGAGTGAGATATTTCGAACTCGGAGTAATGCAGCACGTAGGCTTAATAGACAAGTGATAGATTTCAAATTCGAAATAATGTAGCCTGTAGGCTTAATAGTCGAGTGAGTGATTTCGAACTCAAAATAATGTAGCCCAAAGGCTTAGTAGATAGTCCCCGAGTGAGAATGGTTGCTCGAACTCTAGTTGGTGTAGCCATTGGGCTTTATAGTTGAGTGAGTGTTGCTCGAACTCGTTGATTTACCTTAAGCCTATTTGCATAATAAATCTCGAAATAGGGGAATCTTTCTTGGATATAAGATATCGGTTAAGAAGAAATTTTTCTTTGCAAGTCATTATACATGTGTCCATGTTTTGTGTCAGGGCTCGGACCAACTATATGAGCATGGTTCGTTTTGACCATTTGGCTCTTACAATATTTCCTATCGGAACCCTGTTATTATAAAGTAACTTTCTTGCATCGAACTTGATATATTTGAGGGGCTAATGCCCCTCCCAGTATTCGAGGTCGATTGTAAAGAGGCCTTGGATACTGTCGAATTGTTTCTAAGTTAGCACGATCACTGGTTGCCTCATTAAAAACCTCGCCGAAAAAACCCATTTGGGATAAAACTGGTCTAAGGGAAAAAAAGTGCAACGCGTACTTTAAGACCTAGGGCTTCGTATTGAAGGATCCATCCTAGCTCCTGATCGGACTCCTGCAGGGATTATTTTCGAAATATAAACGAATATGGGGGGGGGGGGGGGGGTCATACCTTATCAATAGCATCGCTTTAGGTGCGACACATTCCAATTGCTCGATAGTTGTTTTCCATTTATAATACCGAGCTGGTATGATTCTTTTTTGAAGTTTTCGAGAACCTGATACGGTCCTTCCTAGTTCGGTCCTAGTTTCCTTCGTTTGGATATCAGGTACTAAGGGTGACTTTCCTTAGCACTAAGTCCCCAAGTTTAAAATGGCGAAGCTTGGTTCTTCGATTGTAGTATCTTTCGATTTGCTTCTTTTGGGCGGCCAATTGGACGCGAGCAGCTTTTCGTTTTTCATCCGATAATTCGAGGCTAGTGTTCATAGCCTCGTTATTTGATTCTTCTGTTGTATATTGAAACCTGGCACTGGGTTCCCCGACTTCAACTGGAATCAAGGCTTCAAAGCCATATACTAAGGAGAACGGGGTTGCCCCCGTACTAGATTTTGATGTTGTTAGATATGCCCAAAGAACTTCGGGTAGGATTTCTCTCCATTTTCCCTTAGCGTCGTTCATCCTTTTCTTTAGGTTTTGAGTGATAGTTTTGTTCGTTGATTCGGCATGTCCGTTCCCACTGGGGTGATACAATGTTGATAATATCCTTTTTATTTTTTGGTCTTCGAGGAATTTCATCACTTTGCTGCCGACAGACTGTTTCCCATTGTCACACACTATTTCGGCGGGTATTCCGAATCGACATACAATATGATCCCAGATAAAGTCTATAACCTCTTTCTCTCTTACTTTTACGAATGCCTATGCTTCAACCCATTTAGAGAAATAGTCAATCATAAATAAAATGAACTTAGCTTTACCTGGGGCCGATGGCATAGGGTCGACGATATCCATTCCCCATTTCATGAATGGCCATAGGGATAGGACTTAGTGAAGTTTCTCTCCGGGCTAATGGATCATTGGTGCAAACCTTTGACATTTGTCACATTTTCGAACAAACTCTTTTGCATATTTGTCCATATCGATCCAATAATACCCTGCCCTGATTATTTTTCGGACTAATGAATCGCACCAGAGTGATTTCCACAAGTGCCCTCGTGCACCTCACGTAGGACGTAGTCGATGTCTCTTGGACCTAAGCATACTTCTAATGGTCCATCGAATGTCCTTCGGTATAACGTTCCATCTGCAATTAATGTGAATCGAGCAACTTTGGTTTGTAGGGCCCTCGAATATTTAGGGTCCTATGGGAGCTTTCCATTCTTTAAGTATTCAATATACTTATTCCTCCAATCCCAGGTTAAGCTTATAGCATTTATCTCAGCATGTTCTTCTTCGATCATGGATCTCGAGAGTTGAACGACAGTCCCCGAGATTATCCTGCCTTCCTCGACCGATCATCCCAAATTTGCAAGTGCATCGGCCTCACTGTTTTGTTCTCATGGAACATGCTGTAAAGTCCATTCTTTGAAATGGTGCAAAGTGACCTGCAATTAGTCCAAATACCTTTGCATTCTATTTGCTTGAACTTAGAAAGTTTTGTTTACTTGATTTACCACCAGTAAAGAGTCACACTTGGCTTCAATGACTTCTGCTCCCAAGCTTTTAGCTAGCTCGAGACCTGCAATCATGGCCTCATACTCGGTCTCGTTGTTAGTAAACCTAGTAGTTTTGATAGATTGCCTAATAGTGTTACCCGTGGGTGGCTTTAAAACGATGCCTAGCCCGGACCCCTTCACGTTCGAAGCCTCGTCCGTAAAAAGGGTCCATATCCCCGATGACGTATCCGATTTCAGTAACAGTTCTTTTTCAACTTCGGGTACGAGGTTGGCATGAAATCGGCTATGAAGTCCACTAAAATTTGAGACTTGATGGTCGTACGGGGTTGATATTCGATATCGTACCCACTGAGTTCGACGGCCCATTTGGCCAATCGGCCTGATAGTTCGGGCTTACGCAAAATATTACCGAGTGGGTAAGTCGTCAATACGCATATGGGGTGACATTAAAAGTATGCTCTTAACTTTCTAGAGGTGCTTATCAGTGCAAGTGCCAATATTTCTAAGTGTGGATATCTAGTTTCTGCTTCTCCTAAGGTTCGACTTACATAATAAACAGGAAATTGCGTACCTTGCTCTTCTCGAACTAGGACACTACTTACCGCGATTTCCGATACTGTCAAGTACAAGCAAAGTTTTTCGTCTATTTTTGGAGTATGAAGCAGTGGTGGCTAGATATTGTTTTAATTCCTCTAATGCATGTTGGCATTTCGGGGTCCAAGCGAAATCATTCTTCTTTTGAGTAGAGAGAAACATTTGTGACTTCGATCTGACGATCTTGAAATGAATCGTCCTAAGGTAGCAATCCGTCTTGTTAGCCTCTGCACGACTTTTACACTATCCACGATGGAGATGTCTTCGATGGCCTTGATTTTATTGGGGTTAATCTCGATCCACCGATTTGATACCATGAAGCCGTGGAACTTGCCCGAACCGACCCCGAAAGCACATTTCTCGGGATTGAGCTTCATGTTGTATTTCCTTAAAATCTCAAATGTTTCCTACAAATAAGCCAAATGGTCCTCTGCTCGCAGGGAATTAACTAGCATGTCATCAATATAAACGTCCATTGATTTACCTATTTGTTCCTCAAATATTTTATTTACTAGGCGTTGGTAAGTAGCTCCTGCATTTTTTAGCCCGAAGGGCATCACATTCTAATCATATGTTCCATATGTGGTGACAAATGAATTCTTTTCCTGGTCTTACGGGTTCATTTGGATTTGATTATACCCGGAATAGGCATCGAGAAAAGTAAGGATCTCGTGGCTGGCCGAAGCATCGATCATGCGATCGATGTTAGGCAATGGAAAAGAATCTTTGGAGCATGCCCTGTTTAAATCCTTTTAATATACACACATTCTAAGTTTGTTCCCTTTTCTAAGGACTACAACTATATTGGCTAACCATTCAGGATATTTCACCTCCCGAATGGACCCTATTCTGAGAAATTTAGTTACCTCGTCCTTTATAAATGCGTGCTTTACCTCGGATTGGGGCCTTCTCTTTTGCTTTATCAGTTGGAACTTAGGGTCCGGGCTTAGTCGATGCGTCGTTATATCCGGTGGGATCCCTGTTATATCTAAATGGGACCAAGCAAAACAATCCATGTTATCGATAAGAAATTGAATAAGCCTTTTTCTGAGTTCGGGGGTTAATCCCGTTCCCAGGTATACCTTTCGTTCGGGAAAATGCTCGATTAGTATGACTTGCTCTAACTCTTCAATCGTTGATTGGGTAATGTCGGAATCATCGGGAAGCACGAAGAATCGAGGGATCCTTTGATCATCATCTTTATCGATCTTCTGATTTTCTGGTTGGGTTAAAGCTGATGTCTATGATTGCTATTTGGCATCGTGTTCCCCTTTTGAGCCCAATCCCTTTATTGGTGAAGGCGCGGATATCAGATTCGCTTCCTCGACGGCAAACATTTCTCTTGCGGCCGGTTGTTCTCCATACATTATTTTGACTCCCTTTGATGTTGGGAATTTAAGAACCTAGTGTAGGATCGAAGGTACAACTCTCATGTTATGGATCCATGGCCTTCCAAAAAGGGCGTTGTACCTCATGTCGCCTTCGATTACGTGGAATTTCGTTTCCTGGATGGTCCCGACCACATTTATCGGCAGAATTATCTCGCCTTTGGTGGTTTCACATGCCATATTGAATCCGTTTAGAACCAGGGTTGCAGGTACGACCTAGTCCTGTAGACCGAGCTATTCTACAACCTTCAATATAATGATGTTGGCCGAGCTACCTGGATCAATTAACACACGCTTAACTTTAGTTTTATTTATAAGTGCGGATATTACCAGCGCATCGTTATGAGGTTGTATGACTCTTTCTGCATTTTCATCATTGAAGGAAAAAGTTCCTATGGGTGCGTAATCCTAAGTTCGAAATCACCTTTCCCTCACAATCGATGTCTTAGTGCATTTAAGCACCGACCCTTGAGGGGTATCGATGCCGCCGATGATCATGTGGATAACGTGTTGTGGTTCTTCTTGTTCATTTTGTTTGCCGAAATCCCTGTTTTTGAAATGGTTCTTTGCCCTGTCGCTTAAAAATTCTCGAAGGTGTCCTTTATTGAATAACCACGCTACCTCCTCTCTTAGTTGCCTACAATCTTCCGTTCTGTGGCCATGGGTGCCATGATATTCGCACATTTTATTGGGATTCCTCTGGGCAGGATCGGTCTGCATGGGTCAAGGCCATTTAGTGTCTTTGATGCGTCCGATAGCCGACACGATGGCGGATGCATTAATGCTAAAGTTGTACTCCGATAACCGAGGAGCTTCCTTAGATCCAGTAGGACTGTCGAACCCACTTCTGTTCATCAGCTCCCGATAACCTTGACCTCGATCACTTCTTTTGTTACTTTGTTTGGGGTTACGTCTCGATTCATTGATTCTGTGGTTTCTGTTATTTAGTCGGTATCAATCCCTGATCAGACCTTGTTATCGATTGATATCCCTTCGAGCAGCGGGTTCAGACCCCAACTGATCATCTTCGACTCTAATTTTTTATTGGTAGCGATTGTGCACGTCAACCCAAGTGATAGTCGGGTACTCGATCATGTTATGCTTCAAAAGCTGTGAAGCCATCAAACTTCGTTCGTTCAAACCTTGAGTGAAAACCTGAACAACCCAATTGTCTGTTACTGGGGGTAGATCCATTCGTTCTATTTGAAAATGAGACACGAACTCCCTTAGCATCTCGTTATCCTTTTGTCTTACCTTAAATAGGTCTGACTTCCTGGTCTAGACTTTTATGGCCCCGACGTGTGCTTTTACGAAGGAATCCACAAGCATAGCAAAAGAATCGATAGAATTATATGGCAAATTATGATACAATATCATTGCTCCCTTTTACAGGGTTTTACCGAATTTCTTCAATAATATGGATTTGATATCATCATCCTCTAGATCATTCCCTTTGATGGCACATGTGTATGAGGTGACATGTTCGTTGGGGTCAGTAGTTCCGTTATATTTAGGAATCTCAGGCATGCGGAACTTCTTTGGGATCGGTTTATGAGCCGTGCTTGGGGGGAAAGGCTTTTGTATGAATTTTTTGGAATCTAAGCCCTTCAATATTGGTGGTGCCCCTAGGATCTGATCAACCATGGAGTTGTATGTTTCCACCTTTTTGTCATTTGCTTCGATCCTCCTTTCTGCCGATTCTATTCGTTTGGTCAGTTCTTCGAACATCATAGCAATTTCGGGATTAGTCCCCGACTCCTGCTCATTTGATTTCACTATAGTTGGTTCCGTTGTATGGGCGATTTTTCGGGGTTGACTGGGCTCCGGTCTACTCGGTATCTGGGTTTGACTCTCCAACTGAGCTATTGCTGCCTATTGAGCTTGCAACATTTCACAAATTATACGCAAGCTAACACTGTTTTCCTTGACATTATGGGTATCTCGAGCTGCAGACCGAGTGTCAGCATGAATGCTATTTTCAGGTTCAGAATGTAGGTTCGCCTCAATGGCCACATGCGAATTGATTTCTATCGGCACTACGATTCGAGCTCCAACGGCGTTGACAAGTGGTCTTTCGGTACAGGGTCTCAAGTTGTTGTTCTCATCTTGAAGACCAACTTCGTTATCGATAGGCAAGGCCATTTGATTGATAGTTGGTCGTTGCTAATCCGAAATCCAAGATACTTTCGGAAACAAGTGCAAAACGGTGTGTTTTTGCAGATTCGTATCAAATAACTACTGTTATCCTTATCCCTACGGTGGGTGCCAAACTGTTTACCTGAAAAACGGATAGAGTTGAATTTGTACATAGTTCTAAGGATATGTGATATAGCTTAATACAAATCGTAAGGATAAATAGAAATATCAAATATGGATTGCAAAGAATGCAAAATAAACAAGGTTGGAAAGAAGATGATTTTTAGGACTAAGCAAGATGAATCAATTTATGAAGCTTAAAAGAATAACTCTTGAATATAGGAGAATATTGTGCTTGAATTACAATGTAAGCAAAAAACTGTCTTTTACAGAAATGTAGCCATCCTCTTTATAGTGGAGGATCCTACTTTTAGATATAATTAAAAATACATAGTGGGAGACCCATGATAAATTAGCTCGATTCTGACTCGGATCCCTGTATTGATTCGGGGTCAGTGTTGGTCGGTCTCTGAATCATAAGCTCAATAACTTTACTTTTCATCATAGTTTGACTTGGATTCGAGCTTGATAATAACATCGAGCTCGACATTGATCGGTCCTTCGTCTCGAAGCTTGGTGACCTGATTTCGAACCTCAACCCGATACTATGAAGACGCTTCTCCGATCCAATGTATTACCATTTAAACCAGTTCGTACGAAGGACTAACCGGTTTTCACCGTATATAATTGTCATAACTGAGGCATCTCCACATCTAAGGTGCATAGTCCACTTGACCCAAAATCTCACATGTCGTGATGTCACCTATCGTAATACTAGGAAAGCCGACAACTCACAAATACCACATATCGTTAATTTAAAACATATTGAAAATAGCTTAAATAGTGAAAATATCAAAATTAACTGATAAGAAAATACTGCAACTCAATACAAAATCCCCCAAAATTCAGGTGTCACTGAGTATATGAGCATCTAAATGACAACATAGTCTGACTACTAAAAATATTGTCTAGAAAGATAGAACAATAAAAATAACTGAAAAGAAGGAGAGTCAGGGTTTGCGGACACCAAGGCAACTACCTCGATAGTCTCCAACAGATAAAGCTCTAAAGCTAGCAACTGGCGTACCCAAAAGTACCTGGATCTGTACACGAAGTGTAGAGTGTAGTATGAGTACAATCGACCCAATGTACTCAATAAGTAACAAGATTAACCTTGGGCTGAAAGTAGTGACGAGCTCAACAGATACAGTCCACATACAGATTTTAAACGGTACAAGAAATGTAGATATGCTTTCAAGTTTAACAGTGCAAGTTCAACACGGATGAAATATACCAAGTGTGACTTATATGAAGAATGATACATCACTATATCTACATGTTAATTATGCATGCCCACTGTAATGCGACACAGTGATAAAATTATATGCATACTCTCGGAGTATTAAATCTCACTCTGCACAATCAATCACTCAGTCCTCCCAGCCACTCAGTCCTCTCAGTCACTCAATTTTTCTAATCACTCGGCACTCTTCCTCGGTACTCGCACTCAACACCCGCATTAGGTACCTATGCTCATTACTGATAAGTCAGACTCAAGAGGGGCAAATCCTGCCCAAGCGCTAAAATAAGCCAATCATGGCATGAATCAATAATGCTTGTTGCTGCATGCAGCCCGATCCCATAAACATCACTCACAATCAGGCTCTCGGCCTCACTCAATCATCAATATCTCAAGTCTCTCGGGCTCACAAATATCATGACAATCAGCCCAAAAAATGATGATATGATGTATCAATAAATGGCAACAGAGACTTAGATATGATATGCAAATGATAGATGTGACTGAGTACATAATAGCAAATTAAGAAAGTAATTCAAGAGCAACACGACCTCTGTTGGGTCCCTGCAGTACCAACATATAGCCTAAGCATGATTTCTAATATGAATCACAACTTAATTCCTCTAACATATGAAGAGTACACGGATAATACCTAGATTAGATGACTACACAGTACCACAAAATCAACTGAGTCACAATTTCTAAGGTACACGCCCACACGACCATCACCTAGCATGTGCGTCATATCAACACCAACCATATAACACGTAATTCAGAGATTCATACCCTTAGAACCAAGTTTAGAAGTATTGCTTACTTCAAACCGTGCAAACCTCTACTCCAATAAGTCCTTGCCTTGCAAATCGGCCTCAAAACACCTCGAATCTATTCACAAACAACTCGATACAATCAACACAAGCTATAGGAATAAATTCCATATGATAAAGCTAAGTTCTTTAGCAAAAGTAAAAAAGTAAATTCAAAAAGTCAACCTCGGGCCCACGTCTCAGAATTCGAAAAAATTAACAAAATATGAACACACATTCAACCATGAGTTCAACCATACTACAATTACTCAATTCCGATTACAACTCGACCTTCAAATCATCAAATTAAAGCCTATGAAGTTTCTACAATTTTTCCCAATATTTCCAACCCAAAACACTAATTAAATGATAAACATAATGGTAGATTCATGTATAACAACAAAATCCGAGTTAGAATCAGTTACCCCAATCTACTCCTTGAAAATCCCTTCAAGAATCGACCAAATTCAAGGTCTCTAGCTCAAAATATGAAAAATAGGTTCATACCCTCGATTTTGATATTTAACACTGTTGTCCAGATGCTCTTCTTCGCGAAGCACAAACATTCTATTGCCAAAAGTTTCTCTTACGCGAATGCAAGTGCCCAGTTGCGAAAGCGATGACCAAATGACTCCATACTTCGCGAACACAAATCCTCAATCGCGAACGCGTAGGTCTAGTGCAAGAAGTCCCCCCCCCCCCCCCCCCCCCCAGCCTGCCTCTCTTCTTTGCGAACGCGGCTCCCTGCTCGCGATTGTGATCCACAACCTCACCAAGCCTTCGCGAACGCATCCCTCTACTCGCGAACGCGAAGGGCAAACTTTTCCACCCTCCCAAATACCATTCGTGAATGCGAGACCTCTCTCGCGAATACGTATAAGGAAACCAGACACCAGAAATCTGTAGCTCTATAGGCCAAATTCAATCCGCAATCAACCCAAAACTAACCCGAGACCCCCGGGACCTCAACCAAACATACCAACAAGTCCTAAAACATCATACAAACTTGCTTGAAGCCTCAAATCACATCAAACAACACTAATATCATGAATGACACATCGATTCAAGAGTAATGAACTTATGAACTTTTAAATTCCAAAACTAATGCTGAAACATGCCAAAACTAACTTTTCTTCGCCAATTCAAGTTTCCGAGCCCGGTAACCACAAAGTCAACTCTCGGTCAAACCTCTCAACTTTTCAAACTTCAACTTTCTTCGTCAATTCAAGCCAAAATCATCTACAGACCTCCAAATCAATATCCAGACACACTCCTAAGTCCAAAATTACCCTATAGAGATATCAGAACCATCAAAACTTCGTTCCGGAGTTAATTACACATAAGTCAACATTCGGTCAACTCTTTCAACTTAGGCTTCCAACTTGGGACTAAGTGTCCCAATTCATTCCGAAAGATCCCCAGAACCAAACCAACTACCCCGACACGTCACATAATAACAAATGAGCATGGAATAAGCAATAAATGGTAGAACGGGGCTACAACACTCAAAATGACCGAACGGGTCTAGAATCATACCTAGAGTCTCAAATAGGCGTGGATATCTGCTCTGCATCTCCCGCTCGGTCTCTCAAGTAGCCTCTTCGACTAGCTGACCTCTCCGCTGCACCTTCACTGAAGTTATGTTCTTTGACCTCAACCTTCGAACCTACCGATCCAAAATGGCCACCGGCACCACATCATAAGTCAAATCACCATCCAATGCAACCGTGCTGAAGTCCAAAACATAAGACGGATCACCGAAATACTTTAGGATCATGGAAACATGAAACACTTGATGAACACTCAATAGACTAGGTGGAAATACAAGCTTGTAATCCACCTCTCCAATCCTCTTAAGCACCTCAAAAGGACTAATATACCGATGGCTCAGCTTGCCTTTCTTCCCGAACCTCATAACACCCTTCATGGGGAAAACTCTGAGCAGTCCTTTCTCTCCCACCATGTAAGCAACATCATGAACCTTCCAATCGGCGTAACTCTTCTTCCTATATTGTACCATGCGAAGCCGATCCTGAATCAACTTAACCTTGTCCAAAGCATCCTGAACTAAGTCTATACCCAATAGCCTAGCCTCACCTGGCTCAAACCAACCCATCGAAGACCAACACCGTCTCCCATACAAAGCCTCATACGGAGCCATCTGAATGCTCGATTGGTAGCAATTGTTGTAGGTAAATGCTACAAGCGGTCCAAACTGATCCCGTGAACCCCCAAAATCTATGACACATACGCGTAGCATATCTTCCAGTATTTTAATGGTGCACTTGGACTGTCCGTCTATTTGAGGGTGGAATGATGTACTAAACTCAACCCGTGTGCCTAACTCTCACTGCACTGCTCTCCAAAACTGCGATGTGAACTGCGTGCGCCGATCTTAAATGATGGACACCGATACACCGTGAAGGCGAATAATCTTGCATATACAGATCTCAGCCAACCACTCTGAAGAATAGGTAGTCCTAACTGAAATGAAATACGCGGACTTGGTCAACCGGTCCATAATCAGCCAAATAACATCAAACTTCCTCGAAGTCCATGGGAGCCCAACTACGAAGCCCATGGTAATATGCTCCCATTTCTACTCCGGAATCTCAAGCCTCTGAAGCAATCCGTCCGACCTATGATGCTCGTACTTTACCTACTAACAATTTAAGCACCGAGCTACAAACCCCACTATGTCTTTCTTCATCCTCTTCAACCAATAGTGCTGCCTCAAGTCTTGATACATCTTTGCGGTACCCAGATGAATGTAATACCACAAACTGTGGGCCTACTCAAGAATCAACTCACGTAGCCCATCTACATTGGGCACACAAATCCGATCCTGCATCTGTAACACCCCATCATCCCCAATAATAACTTCTTTGGCATCACCGTGCTGATCCGTGTCCATAAGAACAAGCAAATGGGGGTCATCATACTGGCGCTCTCTGATGCGATCATATAAGAAAGACCGAGATACCACACAAACTAGAACCCGACTAGGCTCCGAAACATCTAACCTCACGAACTGATTAGCCAAGTCCTGAGCATCTGAACAAGCGGTATCTCACCCGCCAAAATAAATGCAAGGCTACACATACTCACTGCCTTCCTACTCAAGGCATTGGCCACCATATTGGCTTTCCCGTAATGATACATAATGGTAATATCATAGTCCTTTAGTAGCTCCAACCATCTCCACCACTACTAGAAATACAGACTTTTTTCACAGAAGAATCGATGGGAAATCCGTGTAAAATTTCAATATTCCCACGATATTCCCAGGGGAGACGCTCAGTGGGAAAATGGTTGGTGGGAAAATAGTTTCCCAGGACATTCGTGGGTAATTCCCAAGGAGTTTCCCACTGAGGGTTTGACCAGAACTTGGTGGGGTCACTAGTGTAAATTTTTACGAACGTCGTGGGAAAAGTAAGAAAAATATAATAATTTAATTTTCTTATGTTTCCCACTGAATTCGTGGGAATTATTAAAAATAATTTAGATATTTGTTTTTACCCATGAAAGCAGTGGGAAATATTCATGGTTTGGAAGTAACCATATGAACATTCCCACGAATATCAGTGGGAAATGTTAAAATTCTAGATAAAAATATGCACAAAATTCCCACGGAGTCGGTGGAAAATTCGTGGGAAATCTGAAAAATATTTTTATGGCCAAATCTATTTTTAGAACTATACCACCTTCCAAACAGAAAGTACAACCAACAATACAAGACTAAATACAATTAAGCATTCAAATACCAAATTTAACATGTAATCTTATTCATTTCATAAACAACAACTAATCAATCCATTTCATAATCAATATCCAACTAATCAGAAAGTAGAACAAAAACTCAAAAAATCCAACATTCAACATTCAACATCCAGGTACCATCCAAGACAAGCTAATAAAAGAAACTACTCCTTAGTTATCATCAGATGCTGGAGAACGGAGCACAGGAAATGCACCAGATGCTAAGAGGGACTTTATCCGACACTTGAGATTTTAACATCACTAGTGAAAAGTCTTAATGCATCGTCCTTTTGCCTCATTTCTTCCTCCCTTCGCCTTTCCTCTTCCTCTCTTCGCCTATCTTCTTCCTCCCTCCGCTTTGCCTCTTCTTCCCTTGCAGCCTTTTCTTGAAGATACAACTTAGTAATCTTCACTACCTTCCTATTCAATTCCTCAAACTCATCCAAATCAACTGAGCAATGTGAGGAAGAATAAGAACCAGACAATCCAGAAGTACGATGACCGAGACTAAACTCTAATCTAAGGCCGTAGACTCTCCCCTTATGCACGCCACCAACTGCCTTAATCCACATGTCCATGATCTCCTCTTGGAATGGTTGGATTGGCCCACCTTGATCATCAATCGGCTGACTTTGAATGATCTCCTCCAAGCTTCGTTTGAAAGAATCCTGTAAACAAATTACAATTATTATAAAAGTAAACTTTATTAAAGAAAATGTAAGGGGAAAAAGAGAGAATGCTAAGAAATATTAATGTTTTTGACTAATAATTCTTGTATTAGGAAAAAAGGAGACCAGAAGGAAAAACCTAAGTGTGATGTTATAAATAAAACATGATTCATGTAATTTAATCAACTGACACTTGAAAGCCTTGTAACTAAGTGTGATGTTATAAATAAAAGTCAGTGAAAAAGAAACATAACTTTCCTTCAACTTTGAAGTTGAATAGTTGAAGGAATGTATCTTTTAAATCAAATGTCCTGTTATGATCAAATCGAGGTGTAATCCACATCTTTTCGGTAATGGATTGAGGTGCAGTCCACATTATGACTACGATACGGTAGAGATAAATTTTATTGATAAATAATATCTATCACTATCATACATATTAAACAAATGCATGAACGTACAGGCACCAGTTCATATACGTTAAACAAATGCACCAGTTCATGCTTCTGCTCATGTGGTAGTAGTTTCTTCAGCAACATTAGCAAAAGAGGTAACAAAAACTACAATCATGTTATACTCTATTATGTACTAAATAACTATTCAACCTCCTTTCAACAAGAAAAAGGAAATCCATTGAAGGGTACTGAGACCTCAAGACAAAAGGGCTACGCCAAAATCAAGAAGACATGGCAAATAGATATGAAGTATTGGAGTGTGGTACAAGTTTAGCATATATAGAAATTATACAGAGCACCCCAAGAATAATTGAATGTAACAGAGCTTTCAAGAATAGCAACACTTCCATTGAAAACTTATTCAAGTAATTTCCTCGAGTAACAACAACATATACCTGGAAGATAACAGTATCATAACACCAGAAAGCTCTAAAACAAATTTCAAACATATCCATCTCAATCTTGTTGCAATTTCATCTTCAAATCACATCAAGATGAACTTTTAAGGAGTATGGAAAGCTACTCCGGCAATTCGGATTATGATGGCTCTCAAAAACCTTTATTCAATTCATCAATCCAGCCAAATCAAACTTAAACTGTATCGCAATCACATTAATTGGACCTTTTTTTGGTTGGAAAGAGGAAATTATGCATGTAATTTATGCATCAGTACTGGAAGTACAAATAACAGTACCTATAGTCACAAGATCATTACAAAAAGAGGTACTAACAGAGGTACCAGATTGTCCAAAAGGTATATTAGAGTTACTCCTAACTACCCAATTAAAGAAGTTCCTAGTTTGTCTGCCTCCAAAGATAATGAGATAAACCATGGGAGGAACTGAGTGTTACTCATACTCAAACAATTTAGCAGTTAGATCACTTATTCTAGTTGATAACAAAAGAGTGTTACCAACAAATAAGCTAGTTTAAAATAAAGCTCATTAATCTTACATGGGTTGTCTCAGCGCGCGGTTCGACCCAAGTCATTTTTGTTCCATCCTTCAACTTCTTCATGTGGGTTTCCTCAAATACCTCATCATGAGTAACTAGTCTTCCTTTGGCCTTTTCCTGAAAAATAAATAATATCTTAAAAAATGGTAACTAAAATAGTTATAAATCAAGAAAAATATATAAAAGAGATTACCAATATTCTTCTATTAGACGCCATACTAATTGAACCGCCCGTGTGCATCGAGCCACCCTTGTCGGACAAACGGGCTGCCCTTCCTTGGGCGCTCTTTTTCTCAAATTCCGAAGAGTTACAATACTCAAGAAGTTTAACCCATATATCATCAAGAATTCAACTTTGCCTCTTTTTACTTTCTCGAGCAGTCCCAAGCATATCATACAACCTATCAGAGTATTTCTTAAAGAAAACGGCTCGTACCTCAGCCTCAGAATCGCGTGACCATGCACATTTCATCTGCAAATAAAACATGTTAGAATGAATAAAAAGAGTTGAAAACTAAAGTAAAATATTAATTTTACCCTAAATTCAGCAAACATTCTGTCCCTAACGTGAGTTGGAACTTCTGACCAGAACCTCTATGGTGCGTAATAAAACAAACACATCGATTCAACCACGACTTTCGTAGCCTGAGGAGGATAAAAGCTGCATTGAATTTAAAATAAGTTAGAAACTATATTTAAATATTAATTAGGAATTAAAAATATGAATATTTACCCTGCTTCATCGGACACAATAATCAACCTCTGAAGATCATCATATTTTTCAATATTTGGAGGATGCTGCCTTCGTGTAGAAGTCTATGTAGCTGTATCACTATAGGTGTATGGGGATATCGAATTACTATCGACTCTAATATGTGGCCTAGAAATGGTGGGAGATAAAGACGGAGTGGATTCAGACAAAGGCATGAAAGAGTGGCTAGCAGGCTGACTAAATGATAAGGGCATGCCAGAGGAAGATGATGAACGAATGACCGGAGAATATGATGATGGTAGGACATAGTAAGATGACGAGGGTATGCCATGCAAAAGTGGAGTAGATTTATATGAAGGCATGGAAGATTACCTAGTAGGCTGACTAAATGATGAGGGAATGCCAGAGGAAGATGATGAACGAATGACAGGAGAAGATGATGATGGCAAGACATGGTAAGATGAAGAGGGTATGCCATACGAAAGTGGAGTGGATTTAGATGAAGGCATGGAAGAGTTCCTAGTAGGTTGACTAAATAATCAGAGCATGATAGAGGAAGATGATGAATGAATGATTGGGGAAAATGATGATTGAATGCCAGAGGAAGATAATGAAGGAATGACCGGAGAAGATGATAATGACATGACTGGGTAAGATGATAATTAGGGTACGCCAGGCCTAAGTCCAGGTATGTGCTGAGAAGATGTAGGATTAAGGAAGGGGGTAGATGAGGGAGCATTATACCCTAGGTTAGGTATAGAGTATAAGGGAGGTGAAAATGATAACGGGCATGTAGTTGGAGGCACATGCGAACTAGAAAGTGCGTGCGGGGGAGAGGTAGTGATACCTAAGTTACCAGAAACTTTTGCTTTCTTTCATTTTTTACCCTTATCTGGTGCAGTACCCTCTGGACGATCTTTACCTCAAGGAGCCATCTAAACTATATAAGCATAAGAAAAAATATGTTAATATGTTTAGAAACAAATTTAAATGCATAACATACAAGTTAGTAAAAAGAACAAACATGTCAATCCTAATCGCTTAGTTCGTCTTCATTAGAAATTCCATCCTCCTCACTTATTTCATTTTCATCATCATATTCCTCCTCCTCAGTTAGTTCATTTTTATCAGCGGAATCTTCCTCTTTATTAGACATAGATGTTCCAACCTCATGTTGAACTAAAGGATCAATTTCTTCGTGCATGCCTTCAATATGCAGCTCATATGCTAATTCATCATCCACAATTAGTTGAACACTTAATATATCATTATGGTATGCTATATCTAGTGCATCCTCAACTTCTATTCTACCAACGGCTTAGTTTTTATAACCACCCACCATTCAGCCTTAGTTTTACACGATGACGGATAAGGAGCGTAATACACTTGCTTCACAGTTTGTGCAATGATAAATGGATTATATCTTGAATACTGCCTCATGTGATTAACTTCAACTATTTTATAGTGTTGGTGTACCTTTGAACCTTTATTTGGTGTTGGATCAAACCACTTGCATCGAAAAAGTACCAACCTTTTCTTCGGCCAACCAACATACTCTATTTCTAAAATCTCCTGGATTATACCATAATAATCAATATCTCCATCTTGGTCACCATCACCACGTTTCACCCAGACTCCGCTATTAATGGTTTTTTATTCTTAGACCATTCTTCTGTGTGAAACTTGTACCCATTGATAAAGTACTTGGATATAGTTTTGACTTGATGTATAGGTCCCCAAGCTATATCACATAAAATTGGATCACCTATACCATTGTCTGGATTATGAACCTATATAGAGTTTGAAGAAAATTGAGAAGTTAGAAATTACAACTTGTGCAATAATGAGAATCTGGTAATATATTAGTTAACACTTACATAATCTCTAAACCACTCTGAAAATCTTGGATAAATAATATCTTGGACAAACACACTCACAAAATAACTGTCCGACATATATATAAAGTATATTAGTTAAAATACGGATAGATCATGCAACTAGGTCAATAATATAATTTCAGACCTACTTGTAAATTGTTGAACTTCGGGGCAATTAAGAAATACATGTGTTGTAGCCACTTTTTCTCCATCCCAGTCCAATTTCTTTTTTGATACTTCTTAGAACTTCTACCAAGTTGATTGAATATGGATATAGGCGGTGCCAAAAGATCATTATCACCTTCATCTTCATGCCGATTTGGCCGATTTCTCAAACATGGCACGTGATGCTCAAAATAATATGAACAGAAATGAGAAGTTTCTTTAACTAGATATGCTTCACATATTGATCCCTCAATCTTGGATTTTTGTTTCACCATCCGTTTACATTTACCAATAGTCCTACATAGCATAATGTTTGATGGGAAGAAGTGTAATCAAAACACATAAAGACAAAATAATTAATGATTATCACCTCTCAAATGGATACATCCATCTATATTGAATAGGCCCTCCAAGTCGTGCCTCTCTTACAAGATGAATTGGGAGGTGTTCCATTACATTGAAAAACCTACTTGGAAAAGTTTTTGCCCATTTGTTTATGATTAAATGGATGTTACTTTCCATCAAAACTAGATTTTCCTCCCTCAAATGTTACAACCCAAATTTGCGTATCGTAGATCATGCCAAAAGTTAGTCGACGTACATCCAAGAAGAGATTATCTTTGAGATGATAAAAAGTTAATCCTTTTGGTCTTAAACGATACAAGGGTGTATAAGAGTGGTTAACAAGTATTAGAAGTTAAACGAATTAAGGATGTTGTAACCCGTATTTTCGGGTAACACTAGAGGTGATTAACTGTCCNACCAATAGTCCTACATAGCATAATGTTTGATGGGAAGAAGTGTAATCAAAACACATAAAGACAAAATAATTAATGATTATCACCTCTCAAATGGATACATCCATCTATATTGAATAGGCCCTCCAAGTCGTGCCTCTCTTACAAGATGAATTGGGAGGTGTTCCATTACATTGAAAAACCTACTTGGAAAAGTTTTTGCCCATTTGTTTATGATTAAATGGATGTTACTTTCCATCAAAACTAGATTTTCCTCCCTCAAATGTTACAACCCAAATTTGCGTATCGTAGATCATGCCAAAAGTTAGTCGACGTACATCCAAGAAGAGATTATCTTTGAGATGATAAAAAGTTAATCCTTTTG
>AWOL01S0005057.1:0-10228 GCA_000715115.1 Nicotiana otophora
AGGATTAAGAATATGATTGAAATTTAACAATTCTGAAAAAATGAGTCTGTTAGTCGAAAAGGGATAAGCTACCTATTTTGGTCACGCCAGGGGCAATATACCAACTTTTAAATGCAGAGTAAAATTGTTCTATTTCATATAGTACAAGAACACTTTTGACCCTTTTTCGTATTATTAATTGTCACAGATACTTTCCTGAAGGGATTGATATCTACTTTGAAAATATTGGGGGAAAGATGCTAGATGCTGTGCTTCTAAACATGAGAAATTTTGGTCGAATTGCTGTGTGTGGAATGATCTCCCAATACAATCTAGAAAATCCAGAAGGGGTTAAAAATTTGATGGAAATTATCTATAAGCGTGTCCGAATTAAAGGATTCCTTTACTTTGACTACTTACCTCAATACTCAAAGGTTTTAGAAATTATATTGCCTCTTATCAGAGAAGGGAAAATGAAATATATTGAAGACATAGTTGAAGGTCTCGAAAATGGCCCTGCTGCACTTGTGGGAATTTTCAGTGGTCGCAACATTGGAAAACAAGTCATTAAAGTTGCTCAAGAGTGATCTTCCCCTCTGTTTATTTAATTTGCACTTTTCCATCGCTTCCAATGAGTTAGTTTTGGCTTTGTTTGTTGTAGCTTGACTGAGCTTTAATGAGCTAAAGCATTTGTATCAGTGTTAAGGAGTGCATGTATTGGAATAAGATCATAGCGATAAGAATTCTGTTAAATGTAAGATAAGAAGCTTATTTTCTTTTTATGTGGTTAAAACATTAAAAGATACTACTAAACAACAAATATTTCCGGCCCGAAAAAACCGACCGACAATACCGGCTGCTTTTAGTTAGTTTTTTGAAAATATATTTTAAATCTTTTTAATGAAACCGATCGAACTGTGCCAAAATGCGAAAAATCTTTTTTTCAACCATTCGGCCGATACTGTGAAGTTTATTTTTCAAAAAATCGACCAACTTCGATCGATTTTTTATTTAAAATAAATTTAAATTAATATTTATAAAACCGACCGAAATCAATCGATTTTTTGGCCAACTCACTTAAAAAATTTCGGTCGGTAATTTATTTTTTCGCGCAAAATGCGATTAAGGAGTATAAATAAAAAAAACAAAAGTTTTAAACCAACAAGCACAAATGGTCTACTGGTAGAATAGTATTTTGTCACCGTATAGACCTCGATATTTTTGTCTCTATTTTTTATCGAGTTAAGAGTTCAATTGACCGACCGAAATCAACTTATTTTTGCTACCGACAAGTATTTTTCCAATCCACCCAATTAGGTCTTTTTTAAAATTGACCGCCTTCGATTTGTTTTTTTGGTCGGAAAAGAGCTATTTTTAGTAATGAGATGTACCAAATTAGAGTGCTCAAAATGAAACGATATCATTTGTCATAAATTAAAACTTGAAAAGATATACTATCTCTAAGCATTTTTGATAAAGTAGTTCATCTCCTTTTTATCTTTCTAGTCTACAACGACATAAGGGTCAATCACTAAAGGATAAGGAACTTCCTCGGGCCTTTTTTCAGTGAAATTTCCAATATTGCATTATTAAGTTAAAATTTTCTAAAGACATGGTAATATAATTTGCAATCCGATCCATAAAGTTGATACTCATCTTAAGAAAAGGTTATTTTGAAGCTTTTACTCCTAATTCTTCTTCTTCTTCATGTTAAAATTGGTATTCCATGTATTCAGAAGCAAGATGAATGCAAAAAATATATCTGATTATATATTGTTTTGCATGCAAACATAAAATGCCACTTTTATGCATCTACACGATACAATAGGGGTTGAAGTGAATTGGGTCGTATCAAATTTTTGCAATCTCCTAAAATTTGTCTAACTTTAGGTTGTATAAACTTGGTTCTTCATGTGTTTCTTGTGAAGTTAATAAAGTAAAGAACACGAGAACTTTTTCGTGAAAAATTACCTATCTTAAAGGTGTAACATCCACGATCTATTCTTGCCGGATTTAATATAACTTTACTAAAATAATAAATCGATATTCAGATTACAACTTTTGTAGCCAAAAATTTAATTCTAAGCCTTGACTCCAACAATCACTCGTGCACCCCGTTAAGCCTACTCTGACTTGAAGCTAGTACTTTCGCAAAGTAAAAGTAACCTATTGTTTAACTAAAAATAGATTTTTCGATCAAAGCCAATATTTAGAAGAAAACAGGTTACTGATAACTAAAATTTACTTCAATTTTCCAATAACCTTAGGAAAAATAATAAAAAAATAATGAAGATGGTTAACAAAGAAAAATAAGGAATGAACTGATAGTCACTTCCTAAATCAAAGCTGAAAACTTGAAGAGTAAAGCAAGGAATTATAGTATGTATTTTAGTAATAATCGTAACTTGTCCTTACAAATGAAATTCTTATCCTTATATAGGAGCATATAATCATAACGGTTCTCATACTTAATTTGGACTAATTAAGGGCATTAATTATATTGATTGCCCATTACCATAGATAACCGTAATTAGTATATTTATGACTAAAGATTCCTTATAACTGCTCTGATTCCCCTTTCTTATTTACTTCTGGTTTGTGTATCTTCCCGTCTTTGCAGGCTTCATTTATTTCGTTCATGTTTCTCCTTTGACAACTGTCAGACCCGGTTCGTTTCTCTTATGCTACCCCGTGGGTTTTTCTCCCGTACCTTTCTTGCATTCTTAATTTAGTTAATTGAGAGTGCCACTTGTCGCTATATCGACGCTCCATGCGTCATGCCTCGTCAGCTTACTGATGTTCCATGTGTCATGTCTTTTTCCATCAATACAGATAGTCCCCTCACTTTCTGAATATTCTCAACTGAATATTCGGGAAATGATAAGTTTTTATAGCGGGAATTCCTTGCCACCGTTTCTCGCGTTTCATCATGTCTCTTTCACAATCGATGTGACATTTGTCACATCTATTTAATGCACATGCCATGTGGCTTCTTACGATTGGCTATGCAGTTTCTCAGCGCCTTTTAGGGTTTTTTTTTCTGCGGCTGTGTGAGTCACGAAGTGACGGTTCCATTATGACGCTTCATAATGATCAATTTTAACGACGGTTGTATCTTCTTATAAATACTTCATTCTTTGTTATTTCTTGGAGTCTTCTTTCTCCAGTATTCATTACATTACTTCTTCTTTGTATTTCTGCATCCTTTCTTCTGTATTTCCTTGGATAATCACGTCTTCAACAACGCCAGATCCTCACAAAGTTGTGATTGTTGATGACTTGCTCCTTTATACTACCCATACTAAAAGTAGGAGAGGTGGTAGACTTCGTAGACTTGGTTCATTATCTAATCGTGGTTCCTCTTCTCAAAGTAGTTCTGCCAGGCCATCTTCTTCTAGACCTAGGGCTCCTCTAATCCCAAGATCTTCTTCTAGGATTAAAGATTTAAATAAACCTGTGTGTGAATCTACAATTGCATAGATGTTCCTCAAGAATTTTCTTTTGTAACTAACCGTGAAACCATGAGAAACCAAGTCTCTTCTATAGCTTCCCCCAACCCTGCTGAACTTTATCCGAGTTTAATGACTACCGCTCTTCTTTCCTTGGTTAGACGAGAGTGTCATGGAAACCGAATTTCCCAGTTTTAGTCCCTGGTGCCAACCAGAGAATCACCTCTTATCGTACCGGTTACTCTTTTATTTATACCTACCCTTTTACTTTAGGGTTCAAGCCTCATTTTGATCTGGTAATCATTGAGTTTTATCGTTACTTCAACGTATGTCTTGGCCAGATTGGCCCCATTGTGTGGAGGGTTATTGCATGCCTTCGTTATTTGTTGGATCTGGTCTTTATCCCATTTTACCTTTCGGCACTTGCTTCATATTTATTCCCCCAAGTTGTTTCGTGAAGGAGTTTTTTTTCTTGTGGCTAGAAGTAAGAGAGTGTTGGTTATCCCCTAAGATTATCGAGACTGTGGCTGGTACGTACGTTTAGTTACTGCCCCCACTAGTAGATTAGTGGGTGAAGAAAACATGACATTCCTAGAAAAATAGAACTTTGCACGTAAGTTTTTTTATTTTATTTTATATATCTTGAATAATTTCATGTAATCACATACCCATATTTCAGCAACCATGGAAGTCTTTGATGAGATTCCCGACTTCCGTACTTCGGTGAAAAGATATTAAATGCTTCCCCTATGGACAAAAGAGCTTGGAAATTTCTTTCTCACAAATTTGGTTGGAAAGTGAAAACTCACGGTACTCTTACTTGTTTATATAAATATTTCTTATCCTTCATTTTTTTTTGTTAGAGTTTGCTATTCATGGCATTAGTCCTGCGTCTGTTCCATCAACCAGGCTTTCTGTGAGTCTAACCCAGGAATGGATTTTGAGTGCGTCTTCCTCCAAAAGGAAAACTGACAAAGCCCATGGCTCTGATGATGAAGAGGAAACAGAAGAAGGATCTTTGGTGAGAAGGCCGCATGTCAGGAGATGCATGGTTTCTAATGATGAAACTCCTCCCTCTCATGACCTTCCATCAAGTTCAATTCCTTTCAGACTCATAGATGAGCCAGAGAACGCTCCTTTAATGATTCCCGATGAAGAAGTTGTTAATCCACCAAGTCCCGTTGATAGATTGTTCGCTCAAGGCTTCGAGAGTGAAGAAGCTTTCGGGCCTATTGTTCGGCCTCTACATGAGAAGCAGCCACGGGAGGAACAACCAGAGTAACTGGAGAGTTAATGGCAACTGAAACTGGAAGGGAAGATTTCGGGCCTATTTTTGAAGAATTGCCTCTTGCTTCCCTTCCAGTTTCAGTTGCCATTAACTCTCCAGTTACTCTGGTTGTTCCTCCCGTGGCTGCTTCTCATGTAGAGGCCGAACCTTCTAGCAGCAGAAAGGAGATGAAAAGAGTTGTAATTGAGGTCCCTGAAGGTGGGAACTTATTGAAAAAAATTGGTCAAGCTGATGTGTGGTTGAAGCCACTGCTGGACTCCGTGGAGAAGAAGAAGTTAGGAGGCCATAGCTCACTGACTTTAATGAATGACATTGTTCATTCTTCTTTGAAGGTACAAGTTTAATTATATTTCTTTCCTCCTTTCTTCCTCATTCATAACTCTTCCTCCTTTAACTTTTTTGTAGATTAATTTAATTGACACAGAGCTTATGAAAAGGGTTTCTCAGACGGACTAGCAAGTTATGGAATTGCGCACCGAGGCTAACAGCTGGAAGTAACAATTTGAAGGTCTTCAACTAGAAAAGGAAGTTCTTGCAGAAGAGAAGAATGCTTTGGAGCAACAAATGAGGATGGTTTCTTCCGAGTTAGCGGTTGAAAAAGCCTCTTCCAATCAGGTTGGGAAGGATAAGGATGTACTGGAATCCTCTTTTACCGAACAACTTTCCAAGGTAAAGCTCAGGAAGATCTCTGCACCTCTACAAATAGAATTCAATTCTTGGAAAGTTCTCTCGCTCCTTTGAAGACATTCTATGATGCCTCAAAATAAGAAAAAGAAGCATTGAGAGCTGAGACTGATTAGTGAGGGAAGGATTATGAGGCTCTAGAGGATAAGTTATCATTGGATGTGAGCTGGGCTTTCTTGAACACTCGCCTCGAGACTCTAATTGAAGCCAACCAGGAGAGTTTTGACCTTAATGCTGAGATTACTAGGGCTAAAGAAGAAATTGATAAAACTCAGCAACGTCAAAGATTTTCCTCACCTCAAGACAAAGGTTCCAAGGGTGATGGAGATGGACTTGTTCCTGGCGGGGCTGATGTTCAAGCCACTTCTTCTCAAGTTATTCCTTCTTCTCCCGTTGATGATGCTCCTTAGATTTTTCCTTTCCCCTTATTTTTGTTGGCTTTTATTTGGAACTTCCTTATGTTGGTTTTAACAACTTTTTAGAAGGTTTGTTTTTGGCTACCCCTGTCTTCTTTTGGGGGTTTAATGACAAATTATTACTCTTGTTCTCAAGGTTAATATATACCAATATTTTGGTTGCTTTTGCCGCATATTAAGGTTGAGGAGGTTGTGTGTGCGATGGGTAAGATGAGTCGGGAAAAGCGACTGGACCAGACGAGATTCCAGTAGAGTTTTGGAGATATGCAGGTAGAGCATGCTTGGAGTGGCTGACTAGGTTGTTTAATGTTATCTTCAGGACGAAGATGATGCCTGATGAGTGGCGGTGGAGTACAATGGTTCTAGTGTACAAGAATAAAGGTAATATCCAGAATTGTAACAACTATAGGGATATCAAGTTACTAAGTCATACCATGAAAGTTTGGGAGAGGGTGGTGGAAGGGAGGATAAAAAGGGCAGTGTCTTTATCGGAAAACTAGTTCGGGTTCATGCCGGGTCGTTCTACTACGGAAGCTATCCACCTTATCAGGAGGTTGGTGGAACAATACAAGGATAGGAAGAGGGATTTGCATATGATGTTTATTGACATAGAAAAGGCGTATGACAGGGTCCCCACAGACGTCCTTTGGAGGTGTCTGGAGGTGAAATGTGTGCCGGTGGCTTACATTAGGGCGATAAAGGATATGTATAATGGAGCTATGACTCAGGTTAGGACTGTGAGAGATGACTCAGAGCCTTTTTCGGTGGTTATAGGGTTACACCAAGGATCTGCGCTCAGTCCGTTCTTATTTGCCCTGGCGATGGACGCACTGACACACCATATCCAAGGAGAGGTATCATGGTGTATGTTGTTCGTTGATGATATAGTTTTGATTGATGAGACGTGAGGCGGCATTAATGGGAGACTGGAGGTATGGAGGCAGGCCCTAGAGTCTAAAGGTTTCAAGTTGAGTAGGACTAAGACGGAATATGTAGAATGTAAGTTCAGTGACGTGACAGGGGAAGCGGATGTGGAAGTCAGGCTTGACTCACAGGTCATACTCAAGAGAGAAAGTTTTAAGTACTTAGGGTCAATTATCCAGGGAGATGGGGAGATTGACGAGGATGTTACGCACCGTATTGGGGTGGGTGGATGAAATGGAGGTTAGCATCTGGAGTCTTGTGTGACAAGTATGTGCCACCGAAACTCAAAGGAAAATTCTATAGAGCGGTGGTTAGACCTGCCATGTTGTATGGGGATGAGTGCTTGCCAGTCAAAAATTCATATATCCAGAAGATAAAAGTAGCAGAAATGAGAATGTTGAGATGGATGTGTGGGTACACTAGGCTGGATAAGTTTAGGAATGAAGATATTCGGGAGAGGGTGGGCGTGACTCCGGTGGAAGACAAGATGCGGGAAGCGCGACTTAGATGGTTCGTACACGTGCAGAGGAGAAGCCTAGATGCCCTGGTAAGGAGGTGTGAGCGGTTGGCTTTGACAGGTACGAGAAGAGGTAGAGGACGACCCAAGAAGTATTGAGGCGAGGTGATTAGACAGGACATGGTGCGACTCCAGATTTTCGAGGACATGGCTCTTGATATGAAGGTGTGGAGATCGAGCATTAGGGTTGTATGTTAAAGGGTAGTCGAGCGGTTTTCCTCTTTGTCCAGTTTTCCCTCTTTGTACCGACGAGTGTGATAGTGTTTTGTCTAGCACTGCTAGCAATTTATGTTGTATTTCATACTTTCGCATAATATTTGTGTTACTGCTTTTCCATTTATTTGCTGTCTCTCACGTTACTAATTATTTTTTGGGTTTTGTTGTCACATATCTATTGTCTCTGAGACGATAGTCTCCCGAAAATAGCCTCCCTACCCCCTTTGGGGTAGGGATAAGGTTTGCGTACATTCTACCCTCCCCAGACCCCACTGGTGGGATTTTACTGGGTTGGCGTTGTTGTTGATATTTGAGTTTTTTCTTGCATTTTAAATGCCTTAACAACCTGTGACTTTGATAAACATGGGTTTTTATAAAAGAGGTCCCTTTTATGTTAACGACACTGATGAAAACGACGTCGCATCTTCATATTAGTGCAAATATATGAAACATGAAATAGAAATGAAAAACAAAATAATTTGAGGAAGTTTTATATTTCGAACTTTCAAATAAATTTCGTACATCATTTTCATAATTGTTCATACAACACTTTCATAACTGCTTTCATTGTAGCAAATTTTAAAATACAAAATCGGATCTATTATCCCGTGACTAAATTTTGTCCTTAACCTAAAACTCGTAGGAATATGGAATATCTTGCATCCTTTTCGCGAGTTCACACTCTGAAAAATTCTTCTTCAAGGTTTTTGATTCAGGCTAAACTGAACTATGCCTTTTTGGTTCTTTTACTTCCTTCTGTATGTATAGTCCCTCTAGTGTTGGAGCTTTGAAGTATAAAATCTCGTACATTGGATTACTCCTTCCTTTTGGTCCATTCCCTGAATAGGAAAATACAAATGGGACTCGGATATAAATATTTAGATGATGACTGCATAACCCTTTTTCCATCAGAAAGGTTGCAATCTAGACCGGGAATAATTCAGTATTCTGCGTGCCTTTCGGATTTAATATCATCATTTGGTACGGGCTAGATTATTGCCTATCATCTAAAATGGTTAGTAAAATTCAAAAGAACAAAATAAAATTGAACCTGCGTGATACCTTGTTGCACCCCGTTTTCTCGCAAAAACGGGTTTCGACGTGGGATAATCTTTTAAAGGAGGTATTAAAAGAGAAGAGTCACCACCTAACAATTTTAAGGTGCATTAGGGCACCTATTTGCAAATAACTCTGTTTGACTAGTCAACGCCACCAAAGATCGGGTAAGGGCTCGAATTACCTCAAAGAGAAGGCGTTAGACACTCTTTGAGGTCCACAACTGTGGATCCTGTCCGAACTTTAAACTATGTGGATTATGTAATTAGGCTAGGTGATCAAATAAATAAAGGGAAATTTAGAAGTCGAAGAGTCTTGTTATAACACATGAGAATCGATACAAATCTTAATGACTACAAGGATATAACCACATTGATCTATGTTAAATGACTAAGTGTAAATAACAAGTACATAAAGAAAGGGGGTCCTAAGTTTTTTAGCCTAAAGTATCACTCCATGCAACTTAAATAATATTTCGCAACTCCCTTAAGATAGGGGTTGCTCATATTATTCAGCGGACACGGACTATCATCTCTTGCTACCCAATTACTATGTTGAGGTTGTTACTTAAAGGCACTCTAATTCAATTCTAAATCGTACCCTATGCGTGCACTACCTATCCCATACCTATGGTCCAGGAGGCTTTAGACCTATTAGGCGGTTCTATACTCAGCTTAGGTTGCTCAAAATGATAAAACTAGGCGACATTCAAAACAGATAGGACTTCACGTAAAGAGAATTAAAGGCTCAAGTTAGCCTTCACACATAAACAACCAATGCACGCGAGCAGTTCATGCAATATATAATTTTAGAATCAAAATTTTAATTCCTACAAGCATGGTTTCTAGATGATTCTGGATTTCAGTATTATATAAACAGCGTATAGGTGGGTTAAAACATCGCAAGTCCTATAGGCATGATTTATAATTGTTGTTGAGGTAATAAAGCGATACGAGTTACCAGATTACTGGTGTTGATTTTATAAGCATGCTCCTTAGACAGACGATAATGTTCTATAGGCATGGTTTCTAACATTTACATAATTAGGCAGTGAGACAGCTTTGAGAGTCTAGTACTAACAACATTGATCTCATAAACAAGTTCTTATGCGTGCAATAACATCCTATAGGTAGGATTTCTAAAAATTGATAATTAGACTTGATTTTATAACACATTATTCCTATAGACATGTCATCTAGGCGGGGAAGCGTAATGAAAACAACGGAAATAGTCGATTAAAGATTAGAATCCTATAGTCATAATATCTAGATAGGAAATACACTAAAGTAATATAAGCAATTGATCAATTGATTATTTGAAGTTCTATAGGAATGGTATCTAGGTTAACAAAGCATATGTTATACATTTTATAGGCATGCTTTCTATTAGTGTGTAACGTACCAAACAGAATGACAACCAAGGCATGCTGAACGAAATAGCAAATATAACACAAAGACCCTATAGGCATGTTTCTACCCTTTCATGCAAATATTAGAATGTCCCAGGCCCTCCTTTCATTAATCTCCTCATCATATGTTATACAAATTATTACAGACCATATTGAATAATTACATGCTCAAATACAAATAAAGGACAACTCAATAACACATCTGGGCCATCAAATATGCTTAGAACTTCATGCGGACAGCGGGCCCAAACTCCAGGTGCAGACAATATACTCTAGAACCCCCCCTCCTCC
>AWOL01S0005057.1:11086-40023 GCA_000715115.1 Nicotiana otophora
CCCCCCCCCCCCCCAAATACTAAAGGCATGCCTAATATACCAGGGCTAAAAAATCTCAGTAATTAAGCTAATGGATACCAGATTAGCCATACATGCAATAGAACTCCATATCAGAGTAATTTAAACTTAATTTTCACAACTGAAAGAACTGCAGTTTCAGCCAATATACAAGGCCATGCTAAGTTGAGAGGCACCAAAAACACATACGGGCAAGTACTTCAAAAAAAAGCCAAGATTAACAAGGGCAAGATAAGGTTTAATGGATGGTCAACCGGTTAAGGAGGCAACTTGGCACACCGATCATGATATGCGAAGCAGATACCCTCATTTATTTGTGCCCCAAGTATGATGCTAAACTCATTTGAGGATGAACATTTGTTTAAGAGTGGGAGAATATAATGATCTGGCCGGTCATTTTGTATATTTGAACCCCATTTTCTCCTTTGATGCTTCATGTAGGTGTGATTGTTGAATTATGACTTGCGGGGATGGTTGGTTCAGGGAGGTTTTGGATTGATTTGGAATACATAGTTTTATTTTTGGAATCTAAAGATGGAAGAGTTGATCAAGGTTTGACTTTTATATAAACGGTCTCAGATTCATATTTTACTGGTTCCAATAGGTTCGTATGATGATTTTGGACTTGGTCGTATGCCTGGATTTGGATATGGAGGTCCCTAGGTTGATTTGGGTTTTATTTGCTGAAAGCGGGTAATTTAAAGATTTAAAAATATCCTAAGTTTGACCGAGAGTTGACTCTGCGGCTATTAAGTTTGAATTTTGGTTTCCTAACTTGGAATAGGTCCATTTAATTTGTCATTTAGAACTTGTGTGCAAATTTTGATCTCATTCCGAGTTGGATAGGAATCAGACGCTTGGTTTTGATTTTAAAAGTTATTAAGTTTCATTGTGATTTTGATGCGTTTTAGTATTTGATTCGTCGTTCCGGATGTTATTTTGGTATTTTGAGCTCGCGAGCGAGTTCATAAGAGGTTTCTAGACTTGTGTTGATATTTGGTATAGAGCTCCGAGGGCTCGAGTGAGTTTGGACATGTTTTATATCATTTTTAGGTTGAGGTCCGGTTTTGCTGGAGTTGCAGGTCTCGTAAATGCGAGAACGAGTTCGCATTTGCGAGGACCGAGTCGCAATTGTGAAAATGGGGAAGGGGTGGCAGGCTTTGCATTTGTAATGTCGGTCTCGCAATTGCGAAGGGGGCCTGGGCCTGGGCAGATTGCATTTGCGATCATCTTGTCGCATTTTCAACTTTGTGTTGTGGCAAGGGGTTTTCTCATTTACGAAATTGTTGATCACAATTGCAACTTCTCCCTTGTCGGTCAGGCACCGCATTTGTGAGCCATGGATTGCAAATGTGGCGGTCACAATTGTGAACCCCTGGTCGCAGCGACAACCGCAACTGACCATATAGCTGGGATTCAGGACTTAGAATCATTATTTCATATTTTGAGATTGGGAGCTCGGTTTGAGACAATATTTGAGGCAATTTTCACCCACTTGGATTGGGTAAGTATATTTTGCTCAAATATAATTATTATTTCTTGATGTAATCTTTGATTTAGCATTTAATTGATGATTCTATGAGTGAAAATTGAGTTTTTTGGCAATACTTTTCTAAAAATGAAATTTGAAGATTTGAGAGTCGATTTGGACTCGGATTTAAAATCTAATCACATATTCGGACTTGTGGGACTATGAATAGTCGGGATCTACCATTTAACTCGGGTTTTGACCAGGTGGTCCTGGGGTTGACTTTTGTTGATTTTTTTAGAATTGGGTAAAGATTTTAACTCTATTAATTGAAATTAATTCCTCTTGCATATTTGATGTTATCGAGTCGTTTTGGCTATATTTGAGCTGTGCAGAGGTGATTTATAATGGAAAGGCTATTTTTTAGGGTTGAATTGGGACTATTTGAGGTAAGTATCTTGCCTAACTTTGTGTGGGTGAATAACCCCTAGGATTGGACTTTAATTTCTTGATTGTGATGAAATTAATGCAATGCATATGTGAGGTGACGAGTACATATGCGAGTACAATGTATGAAATGACCGGACTTGACCTGAGATTATGTTTATCGCATAGTTTTGATTGTGAGATATTTGTGATACACGTATTCGACTTGGATGGCTACTTAAGTTATTTTTTCCATGTTAGAGATCATGTTTTAGGATTGTTATTTCCTAAATTAGCCAAGTTAGGCATTTATGGAGTTGTTGCTAAATTGAGTTAGCTGTATTCATGTCTATATGTTGAACACCCATCAACACTCCCTATTGTTATGTACTTGTACGTTGTGTGGGCCATTTATGAGTTTATGTTTGATGACAACTACATCCATGTTGTATTATTGTGATTATCACACATGTGGATGTGTTAGGCAGATTGTTGGGTGGTGTCACAAGGTTTCTATCGTGTGTTTGTCATTGATGTTGTTGTAGTTGTGATGAGAATATTACTAAATCGGAGTGACAAGGCGGGATATTATTATTTTGTCAGGCGGGAGCGACAAGGAGGGATATTGTTATTGTTAGGGAGGAGTGATACAGGTGGCAACTGTTATTATGATAGAATTGTGGGCACAAAGTTCCATATGTTTGTGTTTCTATTTGATGACTTGTTTCCAAGCTGAACTTTAACTTGTTTGAATTATTATAACATGTTCAGAAGAATTTGTTGATAATGTAGATGTTATATATTCCGTTGTCAAATTTCTTTTGATATATATTGCACATGTTTTCTTGAGTCGAGGGTCTATCAGAAATAGTCTCTCTATCTTGATAAGGTAGGGGTAAGATCTACGTACACACTACCCTCCCCAAACCTCACTTATGAGATTATACTAGAATTATTGTTGTTGTTGTTTATATATTGCACAAGTTATTTTACTAGTGAATATCACATGAATTGAACCTCGTCACTACTTTACCTAGGTTAGTCTTGATACTTAATGGGTACTGACTATGGTGTGCTCATACTATATTTTTGATTGGGCGAATCGCTAGAGAGGCGTGCTTGTGCTTATTGAAGACTTCAAGGTATCCATGTTGTTCGTTTGCAGGCCTCAGAGTCAACATCTTTACTTTATTTCTACTATTTATGTATTTCAGACAGTATTGTACTCTTCGAGAGTTGATATATATTCCATTTAGAGTTATGCCTTAGTACTATCAGGTTTTGGGAAGTTGATTATTACATCCACGTTTGGAAGTATTATCGCATTCCATTTTGATTGACATTATTATGTGACAGGCTTACCTAGTCTTAGAGATTAAGTGTCATTATGACCTATGCCATGGGAGTTTGGGCTGTTATAGCTAGAGTGAGTTTCAGATTGGTTTCAGGCTGATTTGATGGGTTTGTCATTGTTGGTGTTGCAGTCATCGCAATTGCGATGACTAGCTCGCAAATGCTGGGTTCCCTTTTGAAATGCTAACCCACATTCACAAAGTTTGGGAAGGGATGTAAGTGTCACAATTGTGAAGCTGAGATCGTATTTGCGATGCTCGCAATTGTGAAGTACCTATTGCAATTGGTACTTTAGTGGGTAAGGGACTCCTTCGGATTTGTGATCAGTGGTTTGCATTTGCAAGCTGCATAATTACGAAAAATAGTTTGCAATTGTATTATTTGCAGTTGGGTAAAAGGGGAGGGTTCCGAGAATAGTTTATTTTATTCCATTTTTGAGACCTAGACTTTGTTAGGAGGCGATTTTTGAGAGAACTTTCTTCTTACTTGAAAGGTTAGTGATTTCGGCTTTGCTTTGATTAATGTCAATTATTTTCCATTCATTTTACCCCTAAATCTTTTAAAGAGTAGAACTGGGGTTTTTGGATAGTAACTTAATATATGACTTTTTGGAGATTTAGACATCGGGTTGAGGTTCGATCTTGAAACAAATCACATATTTTGACTTAGGGATGAATGGGTAATTAGGACTTGGTTTTGATTTTAGATTTCGACCAAGTGGGCCTAGGTTGGCTTTTTGTTGACTTTTCCAAATATGTTAAAGATCGAACCTTTTTAGTATTAGGAGAGTTTTTTAAGCTTGTTTTGACTTATATGAGTATTGTTTGATTAGATTCAAATTGTTTGGAGGCTTATTCTTAAGGGAACACGGTATTGGAGAGGTAATTTGTTCCAAAGAATAAATTATCTTGGTTAACTTTGATTTAAAGGAAATAGGTTGTACTTAGGTCTATTTGCTACGTTCTAAATATGTTGGGTATGGTATATATGCATGGTGACGAGAGTATATGCATTTGTCATGATTTAAGCATATGGGTAGAATTAGCTTTCTTCATATTTTATTTGCTTCATGTATTGTTTCTGCTATGCTTTAAATAGTTTACCAAATTACTTATTTATTTAAATATATGCTAGTAACTATATTTAAGTTTTCTTGAGATAGTTGGGCATTATGGTTTCTGAGATGCTGGATCCCTTATCGTTGCAAAAGTTATGATTATTCTCTCACATGGTGTATTATACTTAACCCTCTCTTTGATATTATTTATGCTCCTTAGCTTGCTTGGTACTAATTTACACATGCTTGGTGAGGACGAGTGATTATGCATGACCGGTGTTTTTGCACTACGAGGATGAGTAGTTGTGCAACATGGGTATTTCCGTGCTGTGAGGATGAAAGACATGGCATGACGGGTATTTTCGTGCAGTAAGGATAAGCGATATATGCACGACGGGTATTTTCATGCTATTTGATATGATATATTTTACTTATTTCTTCATTTATATGGATTTGTGGACTCGTCTATGTTGTGTCGTGGTTATCATTTTATTTTTTTGAATTTGAGTTGTGGAGACTGGATTGGTTGTGCTAGTTGAGAAAACTTGATGGATAATTCCTTTAGTTGATCATTTTACTATTTCTCGTATTTACTCTTATTATTTCTCTTACTATTTCTCTTGTTATTTTGCTTGTTTGTTCTCTTGCTTATTAACTGCGCAAGTTTATAAAGTAGGTATCTTGTCATAGCCTCGTTACTACCTCTTCAAAGTTAGACTCGATACATAATAAGTACATGGGTTGGTTGTACTCATACTAAATTTTTGCATTTCTTGTACAGATTCTAGCATTGGTCCTAGCGGTATTCCGAAGGGTGACTAGGTTGGACATTTGGTGAGACTCAAGGTAGTGCTGCATACCCGTTCGCAAACTCTAGAGTCACCTTCCTTATCCTTGTTACTATTTAATTGTATCACACATTATTGTACTTTATTTTAAATCTTGTATTTAGTGTTGTTAGATGCTCATGTACTCAGTGATAACATCTTTGGATGTTGTTACGTAATATGTGTTTGTTTAAGACTTATGATGTTTCTATAGGAACTTTTACACTTTATGTTTATGATATTATGTTGTTTAATGTTTAGTTTTACTTCTTTATTTACCATTATCCTTTGGCTTGCCTAGCAAGTAGGGTTAGGCGCTATCACGATCCTTTGGTTGGGATTTTTGGGTCATGATAAGTTGGTATCAGAGTCCTAGGTTGCAAAGGTTTTACGAGTCATGAGCAAGTTTGGTAGAGTCTCGAGGATTGATACGGAGACTTCCGTACTTATTTTCGAGAGGCTATAAGGCTTTAGGAAACTCCACTTTCTTTCTTTCTTTATCGTGTGATTTTGTTCTATCCTAAAGTTTGAGTCTTTACTCTCTTATTCTCTCATATATGATAAGTACACATACTTCAGTCATAGTTGAGTAGGAGTCGGAGCCGCAGGTTATAGCCAATACCAAAGAAAGAGGCTAGGCTAGGGGCATACCTAGAGCCCAGCCTAGAGCACGTGTAGAGGCACCTACAACTACTCATACTCGTGATAGAGCAGAGTCAGTCGAGCTCCAGATAACTCCAAATATTGTACAGGTTCCAATTCAGAATGAGCTGGTAGGGATAGCTCAGGTCCATATGACAGGTGTACTTCCTATAGCACCAGCCATTTCTCCAGTCGGGCGAGGAGCTCAAACCCTTGCTACTCGTACTCCGGAGCAGATGGATCAGAGATATTAGACCCTAGGAGTATTACTAATTGTGTTTGTTTAGCCTATCTTTTCACCACAACTTGAGGTTAAGCCTCAGATGTCAGTTGATGAGCTGATGAAGATGGACAGGTTTCAGAAGTTACACCTTCCATGTTTGCCCAGGAGTTCTTGGACCGATGCTATGAGATCTTGCATAATTTGGGCCTGGTTGAGTCTAATGGAGTTGACTTCAATGTCTTTCAAATTCATGGTTGAGCCAAGAGGTGGTGGCAGACTTATGAGATGGGCAGATTAGCAGGATCACCTTCTCTTACTTGGGATCAGTTTTCACAGCTTTTCTTAGAGAAGTTCATTTCGCACATTGAGAGAGATAAGCTACGCAGTCAGTTTGAGCGTCTTCAGCAAGGTGGTATGCCAGTCACCAGTATGACATAATGTGTATTTATTTGTCTCGTCATGCATCTATCTTGATCCCTACTGAGAGGGAAAAGGTACGGAGGTTCATAGAAGGGCTTGCTTATGGTATTAGACTCCAGATGGCTAAAGTGTCATAGACTAGTACTTTATTCACTCAGGCAGTTGAGATTTCTAGGAGGATCGAGCACATTCATAGCCAGGGGAGAGAGGAGATGTCACATAAGAGGCCTCATAATTTTGGAGGTTTTAGTGGTGCCTTATCTAGAAGCATGGGTTATTTTGGTAGAGGTCATGCTATTCTACTAGTTTAGTAAGCACTTTAGGTTTCTCATGGTACTTCAGGAAACTATGGTACTTATGGTTCTCGACTAGGGCAGTCATCATATAGTGTATCTCTAGCTTAGGGTCATATAAGTGCACATCCAATAGAGAGTTTATATTGTAGTTACTCGGGTTGTCAGGGATAACTTCAGATTCAACAACCATATTAATATTCAAGTTATTATGAGTGTGGTGATATGGGGAACATCAAGAGGGTTTTCCCCAGGTTGTAGAGTGGTATGCCACAACAGAGTACTCATGCAATGATTCTGGCACCAATTGCTACGCCATCTACCCAGCCAACTAAGGGTCGGTGTCAGCCTATTAGCGGTTGAGGTCAGTTAGTTAGAGGTCGTCCTAGAGGAGGAGGACATACTCGAGGCCCTTAACCTCATTCTTATGCATTCTCACGTAGGCCCGAGGCGAAGTCATCTAATGTAGTCATCACATGTATTATCTCAATCTATCATAGATATGCTTCGGCGTTGTTTGATTTGGGTCCTACTTATTTATATGTGTCTTCATATTTTTCATCACACTTGATTATGCCTCGTGATTCTCTTGATATTCCTATTTTGTATCTACACAAGTTGGAGATTCTATAGTAGTTTATCGGGTGTACCGGTCTTGTCTTGTTACTATTAATGGTTATGATACCGTAATGGATCTCTTGTTGTTAAATATGATGAATTTTGATATTATTCTTAGTATGGATTGGTTGTCCTCATATCATTCTATCTTAGATTGTCACGCCAAGTCTGTGACTTTAGCTATGTTAGGGTTGTCGAGACTAGAGTAAAGGGGGACCCTTGGCCATTCTACGAGTAGGGTGATTTTATTTCGAAGGCTCAACACAAGATTGAGAAAGGGTGTATAGCATATTTGGCTTATATTCAAGATTCTAGTACAAATGTTTCTCCTATGGATTCAATACTGGTCGTAAGGGAGTTCCTAATAGTATTTCCTGCAAATTTACCGGGTATGCCACCCTATAGGAATATTGACTTTTGTAATGACTTGGTGTCGGGCATTTAACCCATTTCTATTCTACTGTACCGTATGGCTCCAGCTGAGTTAAAGAAATTGAAGGAGCACTTGCAGGATTTGCTTGATAATGGGTTTATTAGACCTAGTAGTTCTCCTTGGAGTGTGACAGTATTGTTTGTGAAGAAGAAGGATGGTTTTATAAGGATGTGCATTGATTATCGATAGTTGAACAAGGTTACCATCAAGAACAAGTATATGTTACCTCGTATTGATGTTTTTTACAAGCTTCAGGGTGACAAGGTTTTCTCCAAGATTGATTTAATATCTGGCTATCATTAGGTGAAGATTAGGGCATTGGATGTCCCTAAGATAGCTTTTCGGAATTGTTATGGTCAATATGAGTTACTAGTGATGTCATTTCGTTTAACTAATACTCCAGCAGCTTTTATAAATTTAATAAACTGAGTGTTCAAGCCTTATGTGAATTCTTTTGTGATTGAATTTATTGATGATATTTTGGTTTACTCTTGTAGTAGAGAGGAGCATGATTAACACTTGCGTATTGTACTTTAGACTTTGAAGGATCGTCAGCTCTATGCCAAGTTTTCAAAGTGTGAGTTCTGATTGGATTCAATTGCATTCTTGGTCCATGTTGTATCTAGTGATGGTATCAAGGTTGATCCTAAGAAGATTGAGGCGGTCCAGAATTGTCTTAGACCTACTTCAGCTACAAAGATTCGGGGTTTCTTGGGTTTTTCAAGATACTATTGATGCTTTGTTGAGGGATTTTCATCTATTGCGACTCCATTAACCAAGTTGACTCAGAAAGGTGCTCCTTGTAGGTGGTGTGATGAGTGAGAAGAGAGCTATCGAAAGCTCAAGGTTGCTTTGACTACGACCCTAGTATTGGTGTTTCCCACAGGTTCAAGGCCTTATAGTGTGTATTGTGATACTTCACGCATTAGGCTTGGTACAGTGTTGATGCAAGATGTGATTGCCTACACATCTCGATAAGACCCATGAGAAGAACTATCATGTTCATGATTTGGAGTTAGCAGCTATTATACATGCACTCAAAAATTTGGACGCACTACTTGTATGGTGTGTTGTGTAAGGTCTACACTAATCATTGGAGTCTCTATAACATGTTCAAGCAGAAGGATTTGAATTTGAGTCAGCGGATGTGGTTGCAATTTTGAAAGACTATGATATCACTATCTTGTATCATCCGTGTAAAACAAATATCGTAATTGATGCCTTTAGTAGAAAGGCGGAGAGTATGGGTAGTTTGGCATTTTATTCCAGCCGACAAGAGGCCATTGTATATGGATGTTTAGGCCTTGGCTAACAGATTTTTTAGATTGGAAAATTTTTAGCCGAATAGGGTTCTTGCATGTGTTGTGGTGCATCCTTCTTTGTTGGAGCTCATCAAGGCTTGCTAGTTTGAAGATATTCATTTGTTGGTGTTGAAGGATATAATGCAGCGATGTGGCGCAAAGAAAGTGGTGATTGGAGATGATGGGGTTATGCGGCTTCAAAGTCGAATTTGTGTTCTAGATGTTTATGGTTTGAGGGAGTTGATTCTCCAAGAGGCTTATAGTTTGCAGCATTTCATTCATCCAGGTGTTACAAAGATGTACGATGATTTGAAGCAATATTATTGGTGGCAGAGGATGAAAAAGAACATTGTTGGGCATGTTTTATGGTATTTGAATTGACAGCAGGTGAAGTATAAACGTAAAAAATCAGGTGGTTTGACTTAGAGTGGAAGTGAGAGCGCATTACTATGGATTTAGTGGTAGGACTACCACGAACTTTGAAGAAGTCTGATGTTGTATGGGTCATTGTGGACAGACTGACCAAGTCTATGCATTTCATTCCGGTGATGATTTCTTACACTTAATAGAAGTTGGCTCAAATCTACATCAGAGAGATTGTTCATTTTCACGATGTGCCCATTTCTATCATCTCAAACCGTGGCACTCAATTCACATCGCACTTTTGGTGTGTTGTTCAGCTAGAGTTGGGAACACATGTGGATTTGAGCACTACATTTCACCCACAAATAGATGGATAGTCCGAGCGAACTATTCATGTCCTTGAGGATATGTTGAGGGCTTGTGTTATTGATTTCGAAGGCCATTGGGATCAGTTTCTACTATTTGCAGAGTTTTCCTACAATAACAGTTATCAGCCCCACATTCAAACGGTGTCGTGTGAGGCTTTATATGGTAAGTTATGTCGTTCTCCTATCGGTTGGTTTTATCCTGGTGAGGCTAGGATGTTTGGTACGGATTTGGTTCGTGATGCCTTAGATAAGGGAAAGTTGATTCAAGAGCATCTTTGTATAGTGTTGAGTAGGCATAAGAGATATGCAGACAGGAAGGTCCGTGATGTGTCCTTTATGGAGGGCGAGAAGGTACTTTTAACAGTTCTACCTATGAAGGGTGTAATGAGATTTGGGAAGAAGGAAAAATTTAGCCCTAGGTTCATTGGCCCAGTTGAGATCTTAGAGAGAGTTGGGGAGGTGGCATACAGGCTTGCTTTGCCACCCAGTCCATCAGGAGTTCATCCGGTATTTCACATTTTAATGCTTCAGAAGTATCATGAAGATAAGTTGCATGTTCTAGACTTCAAAACGGTGCATCTTGATGAGGATTTGATTTATGAAAAAGAGTAGTTAGCTATTGTAGATTTGTATGTTCAAAAGTTGAGATTTAGTATATTTCTTTTGTGAAAGTGGTTTGAAAAGGGCAGACGAATGAGGAGGCTACTTGGGAGTCTGAGTCCAATATAAGGAGTAGATATCTGCATCTCTTTACTAATTCAAGTATATATCTATATCCAATCGAAGATGAATATTTTTATTAGAGGTGGAGAATGTAATGACCCGACATGTCGTTTTGAGTTCTAATTTTCCGTTTCATGATTTGACACCTTCAGTAGCTTCATTTAATGTATTATGACTTGTGTGCATGGTTTATTTTGATTTTTGAAAAGTTTGGATGTGTTTCAAAAGAGAAATTTAAATTCTTGATCCTTAATGTTGTTAGAGTTGACCACGATATATGTTCTTGGAACGACCTCAGATAGATATTTTAACAATTTTGGTAGGTTCGTATGATGATTTTGGACTTGTACATATGTTTGATTTGGGTCCCGGGTGGCCCGAGGCTATTTTGACTCTTATAGCCGAAACTTGGAAATTTGAGTTCATGAACATTTGAATCTTGAGTTTTGATGCTTGATTCTTGATTTTTGATGCTGATTTGATGTTTTGAGACTATGAACAAGTTTATGTAAGGTTTATATAAATGGTATGGATATTTGGAATGGGACAGAGGGACTCGGGTGAGTTTCAAATTGATTTTGGGCTGATTTGATAAGTTTATAATTGCTAGTGTTGTAGTCATCGCAATTGCAATGACCAACTCGCAAATGCGAGGTTCGCATTTGCAAATTCTAAATCATATTTTCTAGGCTTGGGGAGGGGAGGTCAGCGAAGCTGAGATCGCAATTGCGACTTTAGTGGCTAGGAGACTCCATTACATTTGCGACCATTGGTTCGCATTTGCGACTTTCATAATTGTGAATAATAGTTCGCAACTACGATATCTGCGCTGGGTAAAAAGGGGAGCATTCTAAGATTATCTCATTTAATTTTATTTTTGAGACCTGAACTTTGTTAAGGGCGATTGTTTAGAGGATTTTCTTCCCAACTTCAAAAGTTAGTGACTTTAACATTATTTTGATTAATGTCCATTATTCCCCATCAATTTTAATCCCTAAATCTAGGATTTTAAAGAGTGAAAAAAGCATTTTTGGGTAGTAACTTAAGATAATGAATTTTTGGAGATTTAGACCTTGGTTTGAGGTCGGATCTCGAAATAAATCACATATTTGGGCCCGGGTATGAATGGATAATCGGGATTTGATCTTGATTTCGGATCTCAACCAAGTGGGCCCAAGTTGACTTTTTGTTAACTTTTTAAAATATGTTAAAGATCAAACCTTTTTAGTATTATGAGAGTTTCTTAAGCTTGTTTTACGTATTATGTTACTAGATTTGAGTTGTTTGGAGGCTTATTCTTAAGGTAAAGCGGTATTGGAGAGTTGATTTATTCTGAAACGTGGTAAGTGTCTTGGTTAATCTTTATTTGAGAGAAATATATTGTACTTTCTATTTGCTACGTACTAAATGTGTTGGTGATGGCGTATATGCATGGTAACGAATGTATATGCGTTTGTCATGGTTTAAGCAAGTAGGTAGAATTAGCCTTATTCATGTCTTATTTGCTTCATATATTATTTCTCTTATGCATTAAGTAGTTCGCCAAATTACTTGTTTATTTACGTACATGCTAGTAACTACATTTAAGTTTTGTTGAAAAAGTTGGGCATCATGGTTCCTGAGATGTCAGCTCGCTTATTATTGAAAAAGTTATGATTATTTTCTCACGTGTTATATTATGCTTAACCACTCTCTTTGATGTTATTTATATTTTTTACCTTGCTTGATACTGATTTACACATGCTTGGTGAGGATGAGTTATTATGCACGACAGGTTTTTCTGTGCTGTGAGGATGAGTGGTTATACATGAGGAGTGTTTCCGTGCTATGAGGATGAGAGATATGACATAATGGATGTTTTCGTATGGTGAGGATGAGTCATATATGAACGGAGGAATTTTTTCGTGCTATTTGATATGATGTATTTCGCTCATTTCTTCATTTATGCGGATTTGTGGACTCGGCTATGTTGTGTCGCCGTTATCATTTTATTCATTTGGATTTGAGTTGTTGAGATAAGTCTAGTTGTGATAGTTGAGAAAACATGACGGTTAATTTCTTTATGGATCATTTTTCTGTTTTTCGTATTTACTCTTATTATTTCTCTTACTATTTATCTTGTTATTTTCCTATTCGTTCTCTTGCTTATTAACTGCACATGTTTATATAGTAGGCATCTTGTTATAGCCTCGTCACTACCTTGTCGAGGTTAGGTTTGACGCTTACTGAGTACATTGGGTCGGTGGTTTCCATACTACTTCTACACTTTTTGTGTTGATTCTGGTATTGGTCGTAGCGGTGTTCCGAGATGCGACTACCTTGAACATTCGGGGAGACATAAGGTAGTGCTCCATACCCGTTCGAAGGCTCTCGAGTCAACTTCTTTAACTTTATTACTATTTAATTATATCACACTATATTGTACTTCATTTCTAACTTTGTATTTAGTACTCTTAGAAGTTCACGTACTCAGTGATACTAGTCTGGGATGTTGTTATGTCAGTTGTGTTGGTTTTAGACTTATGATCTTTCTATAGGAGTTTTTGCTCTTTATTATGCTTTATATTGTTTAATGTTTAGTTTTGCTTCTTTATTTACTGTTCAGTGTTGGTTTGCCTAGCAACTAGGATTAGACATTATCACGACCTCTTGATTGGGATTTTTAGGGCATGACATCATCATATATCATACGGTTTGTAAATATGTTAATAATGAGAATAAAAGGATAAACACGTCTAATGAAAGATTTAAAAATATATATTAAGATGAACCTTACGGTCAAAAATTGCACATTTGATATTTTGAATTTGTGTATATCATTAGTAGCGTTGGTACTTGATTTTTAGCAGATTTGTAAATATGTTCCCCTATTAAAAACTTATTTACGCTCATGGTTTTTAAAAATAATTAAAAGAACACCAATGCTAGAAAACTAATTATTTTTTCATAGGAAAAAAAATAATCTTCAAGAACCAACATATTATTATAATTGATTAGACAAGAGAGTATTCATCTTCACAAAGACAAAAGTTAAAAGAGAAAATACTTATTAGTTATCTTTTGAGTAAAACAGAATGTTTTGTGAATTTCTGCTTTTGATATGTATTTCTTGAAAAACAAATCTACATGTTATTCTTTTTCCTTCTTTTATTCATTCTCTCGTGGTTTTAGAAATAGAAGTCAAATAAATTTGATGACCCTAAAATAAAAGGGTTAATAAAAAATAAATTATGTTAGTTTTAAGGGCAAATATGGGCTAGACCCCTTCTGATATCTGGGTTTGAATATAAACTGAGGGCAAATTTATTCTATTTTCTATAGCTGAGGGGCAAATTTGAACCAATCCACTAATGATAAAGATATGTTTGGGACCAAACTCAAAATAAGAGTAAATTTGAGCTATTTCTCATAGTTGGATGTCATTTTCGGCCCGAAAACATATATATCCTCCTACGTGTCACATAGATACTGCATATATACTATTGTTATAGTTATTACTCCTCTATAGTGATGTTATTCATTTTTTTTTCCAGAGGTTATATTCTTTTAGCAATACGATCAATGTGTTAAACAATAAAGTTTTTTCTCCACTAATGCAAGATAGACTCAAATAATAATAATAATAATAATAATAAAGATACACTCAATCACCCTAGATAATCATGAGGCAAAAGTTCAAGCTAATGCTACAACGAGGGTCCCATTATGATTTAGCGCGCGTCATTCACCTAAGGGTGTTTACCTCGTGCGCGAGCAATTCTCTTTTTATATATTTTGGATAGAATTCGTTTCTGCTTATGTATCCCTTCATATATTTGTTCTATGATTTTGGATTCGTGACTTAGCACTCCTTTCATACAAATGTTTAATCTCGCTTTGAATTCTTATTCATTTTTTCCCTGTTACTTTAACATACAACACTAAACTTTATCAGTCCCGGGCCGGTATCGGTACTAAATTAAACGGGCTAAACGGTCTTTTTGTAGGAATCGGACCGGGACCGGGACCACGAATTCATGATACCGAGTTAAGCGGGCCGGACCCGTGGGCTAAGTGGACCCAACAACTAAGTAGTGATTGTTTTTTAAAAAATTAAATAAAAATTAGAGACAAAAAGATGTTACAAATATATCTAAGGCAATGCCTTGTAAATTTATTATAGAATTGTGATCTAATTTTTTAATTCAAATTTAAAGACAAAAAAATTATAAAAATATATTCAAAGCAATACCTACCATGGCGAGCTGCTGGGACACGAGCTCCAGAATAATAACCAGTATCTCGAGACCTCTTGGATAGACAAGGTGAGTTGCTCTGATGGTAAGCACCCTCCACTTCCAACCAAGAGGTTGTGAGTTCGAGTCACCCCAAGAGCAAGGTGGGGAGTTCTTGGAGGGAAGGATGCCGAGGGTCATTTGGAAACAGCCTCTCTACCCTAGGGTAGGGGTAAGGTCTGCGTACACACTACCCTCCCCAGACCCCACTAGTGGGATTATACTGGGTTGTTGTTGTTGTTGTTGTTGTATCTCGAGACCTCTTGGCCTCCCTCTCTTCTCTATCCCGGGCAAGCATGCCCTCCAATCTCCTGGCAATACTCACAACCTGCTGATAAAAAATATCCATCTCCAACTCCCTGGCCATACTAATCTGGATGCTGGGGTGGAGTCCCTCAATAAACCGTCGAACCTCTCTCGGACTGTGGCAACTGAGGCCGATGCATGTCGGGCCAAATCACTGAAACAGACTGCATACTCTGACACAGTCATAGCACCCTGGCGCAGCTACTCAAACTCTGCGTGCCATGAGTCCCTGAGGCTTTGAGGGACATACTATCTCAAAAACATGTCCAAAAATTGAGTCCATGTAAGTGAAGATGCCTCAGCCAGACTACTCAACTCATAAGTACGCCACCACTGATAGGCTGCTCCTCTAAGCTGGAACGTAGTAAAGGAAACCCCACTCGACTTCGCTATGCCCATAGTACAGAGAATACGATGACACTCCTCCAAAAAACCCTGAGCATCATCTGTAGCCAATCCACTTAAGGTAGGTGGGTGGTACTTCTTGTACCTCTTAAGTCTGAGCTGCTCCACCTCAGAAGCTACTGCCCTAACCTCGGGCTGAGCTGGAGCTACCGGCTGTATTGGTACAATCTCTAGAACCTGGTCGACCTGAACCCGCTGCTATGGAGTACCGGCAACGGGAGTCTGTGCTACTCCCCCGGCCTGAGATGTGGCAGGAGCAAGTGGATTCAATCCATCCTGAGCTAAGGTACTGAACATGCACAGAAACTAGGCTAGAGTCTCCTGGAGGGCTGGTACGGAAACAGATACCCAGGTGTCTGCCCTCCAGCTGGAGCTACTGGGGGCTCCTCTGTAGCAGCTCATGCGGGTGCTCTGGCTGCACCACGTGGATGTCCTCGGCCTCTACTCCGGCCCCGACCTCTCGCGGCTCTAGTAGGGGGCGCGGGTGCCTGTTCATCAAATCCGTTTGTACATGTCCTCACCATCTGTGAGAGAATAGAATACAGAAGTTTAGAATTTTTTTGAAGTCAACAAATTTTCGCACGACAAGGAATTAAAGTAGTGATATTTTCCTAACAGTTCCACATCCTCCCAAAGATAAGTACAGACGTCTCTGTACCAATCTGCGAGACTCTAATAAATCGGCTTGTGACTCACGACACCTATGAACCTAGAGCTCTGATATCAACTTGTCACGACCCAATTTTCCCCTCCTTATGACGTCGTGACGGTACCTAGTTTCTACGACTAGGTAAGCCTAACATTTGCGGAATAATGAAATGAAAACATAAATTTAACAACTAACTGTTCAAAAATACACAGCAATCCCAAAACCCGAAACATTGTGAATCACAAACTACAGAAGGAAAATCTAGTGTCCTATATATCAGAGTCTAACAAAGAAAAAATACAAAAGATAATGGACATGAGAAAGAATAGAAGGGGACTCCGAGGTCTACGGACGCGGCAGATATACCTTGAAATCTCCAAAAATATCCTGGCTCACTGGTAGTGCGGCTGATAAGGAGCACCTGGATCTGCACACGAAAAACATGTGCAGAAGAGTAGCATGAGTACATCACAATCGGTACCCAGTAAGTGCCAAGCCTAACATCGGTAGAGTCGTGACGAGGTCAGGTCCAGCCCTTACTGGAATATGATAATAAATCAAGGTAAGAATGAAATATCGCAGTAAAATAAAGACTGAAATTTAACAAGAAAGAATTCATAGAAGGTAACAACTCAATACACAAAAATACAAGAGGGGATCTACCGAGATACTGTCTCGTAGTCCCAAACATAAATATGTGGGGGATCTCCTGGAGTACCTTTCTCTAATCCCAAAGTAAATATGCAAGACAGGGGGATCTCCCGGAATACCGTTCCGTAAGTCCCAAAGTGAATATGCAAGACAGGGGGATCTCCCGGAATACCGTTCCGTAGTCCCAAAGTAAATATGCAAGATAGGGGGATCTCCTAGAATACCGTTCTATAGTCCCAAACTAAATATGCAAGACATGGGGGGTCTCCCGGAATACTATTCCGTAGTCTCAAAGTAAATATGCAAGACAGGGGGATCTCCCGGAATACCGTTTCGTAGTCCCAAAGTAAATATGCAAAGACAGGGGGATCTCCCGGAATACCGTTCCGTAGTTCCAAAGTAAATATGCATATCAAAACGACAAATACAATAGTAAGATTTCTACGGCTATACTGATAAAGAACAAGGAAAAAGCAGGAAATCAACTAGGCATGCTTCATAGAGTTCAACAAGTAAGCAGTTAAAGCACGTAGGCATGCGATATCAGACTAAACAGGATAGCTACACATATTAAAATAACTCAATTAAGAATGAAAACAGATTAATACTCATTAAAATGGTATAACTCAAAATAAAAGGAAACCAGGTTGATGCTCAGTAAAAAGATCGAGTTTTACAACAACTAGCCCGTGTACGTACTCGTCACCACACGTACACGGCGCTCACATATCACAATAGTTCCAAATCCTAAGGAAAGTTTCCCCACATAAAGTTAGGCAAGCCACTTACCTCGAGTCAATCTCAATCAATCCGTAAGAAGGCCCTTTCCTTGATTATCCGACTCCGAATGGCCCAAATCTAGCCAAACACAATTGCATATCATGAATACAACCATAATAGACTCATCTAATTAATGAAATCAATATTTTAACAAAATTTCCAAAATTCGCCCTAAAACGTCGACCCAGGCCCACGCCTCGAAATCAGGTAAAAGTCACTAAATACGAATACCCATTCACTCACGAGTTCACTCGTACCAAAATAATCCAAATCCGATGTCTAAATCCCAATCAAAACTCAAAAATTTGGTTAGGGACCTTTTCCCTTATTTTTCCAACTTTTCAATCCAAATCCGAAATTAAATGGAGAAAACAACTATAGATTAATAAAATACAACCAAAAAATGAGTAAGGAATCGTTACCCTAAAGCTCTCTCTGAAAATCCCTCAAAGAATGGCCAATTTCCGAGCTCCCAAGTCCAAAAATGTAGAAATGAATCAAACCATCGAAATTCTCTCTTTTCTGCCCAGCAAACCCGTTCCTGCGACCTCATCATCGCACCTGCGGTGCCGCTTCTACGGCTAGGACTCCGCACCTACTAGTTTTCATTAAAACTCCAGAGTCCGCACCTGCGTGCCTAAGTCCGCATCTGCGGATGCGCTTCTGCGTCTACTCGTCCGCTTCTGCGGAACCTTGGGTCCTTCTCTTCTTCGCATCTGCGACTATCCTTCCGCAGATGCGGCTCCGCTCCTGTGGTTCACTCGTTGCATTTGCGACCACTGACTCCCAGGCCTAAAGGCGCACCTGCGATCCCAGCCTTGCTTCTACGAGGCCGCACCTGCGGACTCCCCACCGCAGGTACGAAAACACCAAAAACCAGCATGTCAGAAATTCTTCTAAGTTCAAGCCTTCACCCGTTAAGCATCCGAAATTCACCCGAGGCCACCTGGACCTCAACCAAACATACCAACCAATCCTAAAACACCATACGAACTTAGTTGAATCCTCAAACCACCTCAAATACCATCAAAAACACTGATTACACCCGGATTCAAGCCTAAAGAACTTGAAATTTCCAAATTCGACAATCAATGCCGAAACCCATCAAATCACGTCCGATTGACCTCAAATTTTGCACACAAGTCATAATCAATATTACGGACCTACTCCAACTTCCGGAATCAGAATCCGGCTCTGATATCAAAATTTCTATTGCCGGTCCAAATCTCCAAAAATTCGACTTTTGCCATTTCAAGCCTAAATGAGCTACAAACCTCCAAAACACAATCCGGACATACGCCAAAGTCCAAAATCATCCAAAGGAGCTAACGGAACCGACAAAACTCTATTACGGAGTCGTCTTCACATAGTTCTGACTACGGTCAAAATCCTAAGATTTAAGCTCCCGTTTTAGGGACAATGTCCCAAAACACTCCAAAACTCAAAAACAAACCTCCCGGCAAGTCACATAAACAGAAAAAGGTATGAAGGAAACAATGAATAGGGGATCACGGCTAATAGACTCAAAACGATCGGCCGGGTCGTTACATTCTCCCCCTTTTAAAATAATCGCTCACCCTCGAACGAGCATAGCGACATACCTGAAGTGGTGAAAAGACGAGGATAACGGCTGCGCATATCCTGCTCGGTCTCCCAAGTTGCCTCCTCGACCAGCTGTCCCCTCCATTGAACCTTCATAGAAGCAATGTTCTTTGACCTTAGCTTTCTGACCTGCCTGTCTAAAATAGCCACTGGCTCCTCAACATAAGATAGATCCTTGTCCAATTGGACTGAGCTGAAATCCAATACATGAGTCAGATCACCGTGATACTTATGGAGCATAGAAACGTGGAATACTGGATGAATTCCTGCTAGACTGGGAGGTAAGGCAACCTCATAAGCAACCTTCCAAATTCGCCGCAACACCTCAAAGGGACCAATAAACCTTGGGCTTAGCTTGCCCTTATTTCCGAACCTCATAATGCCCTTCATAGGCAAAACTCGGAGCAAGACCCGCTCTCCAACCATGAATGCAACATTGCGAACCTTCCGACCCGTATAACTCTTCTGTTTGGACTGGGCTGTGCAAAATCTATCCTGAATCACCTTAATCTTCTCCAAGGCATCCTGAACCAAGTCTGTACCCAATAATCTAGCCTCGCCCGGCTCAAACCATCCCACTGAGGACCGACACCGCCTGCCATACAGAGCCTTATACGGTGCCATCTGAATGTTGGACTGATAACTATTATTGTAAGCAAACTCCGCAAGTGGAAAGAACTGGTCCCAAGCACCCCCAAAATCTATCACACGTGCATAGAGCATATCCTCCCGTATCTAAATANTGCACGGAGCATATCCTCTAGTATCTGAATAGTGCGCTCGGATTGTCCGTCCGTCTGAGGGTGAAATGATGTGCTCAGCTCCACTCTAGTACCCAACTCTTGATGTACGGCTCTCCAGAATCGTGATATAAAGTGCATATCCGGTTAGAGATAATAGATATCGTGATGTAGATTCGAGCTAACTGCTCGGAAGAATAGGTAGTCATCACAGGAATGAAATGAGCCGACTTGGTCAGCCTATCCACAATCACCCAAACTGCATCAAACCTCTATTGAGTCCGTGGGAGTCCAACAACGAAATCTATAGTGATTCGCTCCCATTTCCACTCCGGAATCTCCAACTTCTGAAGCAACCCACCTGGCCGCTGATGCTCATACTTCACCTGCTGGCAATTTAGGCACCGAGCCACATGCTCCATAATGTCCTTCTTCATCCTCCTCCATTAGTAATGCTGCATCAAGTCCTGATACATCTTCGTGGCACCCGGATGAATAGAGTAGCGCGAGCTATGAGCTTCCTGAAGAATCAACTCACGCAAACCATCTACATTCGGCACACATAGCCTGCCCTGAATCCTCAATATGCCATCATCCCCAATAGTGACCTCCTTAGCATCACCGTGTTGAACCATGTCCTTAAGGACAAGCAGTTGGGGGTCATCATACTGACGCTCCCTGATACGATCATAAAGAGAAGACAGAGAGATCACACAAGCCAATACTCGACTCGGCTCAGAAATATCTAATCTCAGAAACTGGCTGGCTAAGGCCTGAACATCCAACACCATGGGCCTCTTCGCTACTGGTAGATATGCTAAACTCCCCAAACTCTCCACCCGGCTATTCAAAGCATCGGCCACCACATTGGCCTTTCCCGGGTGGTACAAAATGGTGATATCATAGTCCTTAAGTAGCTTCAACCACCTCCTATGACGCAAATTAAGATCCTTCTGCTTGAACAGATGCTACAAACTCCGGTGATCAGTGTAAATCACGCAAAGAACACCGTACAAATAATGTCGCCAAACTTTCAAGGCATGAACAATAGCTGCTAACTTAAGGTCATGGACAAGATAGTTATTTTCATGTACCTTCAGTTATCTGGATGCGTAGGCAATCACCCTACCGTCATGCATCAACATCGCGTTGAGACCAATCCGTGATGCATCACAATATATAATATAAGACCCCGAACCTGTAGGCAATACCAATACTGGGGCTGTAGTCAAAGCTATCTTGAGCTTCTGAAAGCTCTCCTCCCATTCCTCTGACCACCTGAACGGAGCACCTTTCTGGATCAGCCTGGTCATAGGTGCTGCAATAGATGAGAATCCCTCTACAAAGCGACGATAATACCCCGCCAAACCAAGAAAACTCCGGATCTCTGTAGCTGAGGACGGTCTGGGCCAACTCTGCACTGCTTCAATCTTCTTCGGATCCACCTGGATCCCATCACTCGATACTATATGACCCAAGAATCCCACTGAATTAAGCCAGAATTCACACTTTAAAAATTTTGCATATAACTTCTTTTCTCTAAAAGTCTGAAGAGCAGTCCTCAGGTGCTGCTCGTGATCCTTCCATGTCCGGGAGTACACCAGAATGTCGTCAATAAACACAATGAAGAATGAGTCAAGATAAAGCCAGAACACACTGTGCATCAAGTGCATAAAAGTTGTTGGGGCATTGGTCAGCCCAAAAGACATCACAAGGAACTCGTAGTGACCATACCGAGTCCTGAAGTCAGCCTTCGGGATATCTGGCTCCCGAATCTTGAACTGATGATATCCTGAACGTAAGTCAATCCTAGAGAACACTCTGGCACCCTATAATTGATCCAATAAGTCATCAATACGAGGCAATGGATACTTGTTCTTCACTATGGCTTTGTTCAACTGGCGGTAATCAATACACATCCGCATAGAACCATCCTTCTTCTTCACAAATAAGACAGGAGCACTCCAAGGTGACACACTGGGCCGAATGAAGCCCTTATCAAGAAATTATTGTAACTACTCCTTCAACTCCTTTAACTCAGGAGGAGCCATACGATATGGAGGAATAGAGATGGGTTGAGTGCCCGACAACAAATCAATGCCAAAATCAATATCTCTGTCGGGCGGTATGCCTGGAAGATCAGCTGGAAACACATCTGGAAAGTCCCTCACTACTGGAACTGACTCAATTGTAGGGGTATCAATACTAACATCTCTCACATAATCTAGATACGTGTCACACCCCTTCTCAACCATTCGTTGAGCTTTAAGAAATGAAATAACTCTGTTGGAAGTATACTCTAATGTATCTCTCCACTCTAATCGCGGTACACCTGGCATAGCCAGCGTCACGGTCTTAGCGTGACAATCAAGAATAGCATAATGGGGAGACAACCAGTCCGTGACCAAAATAATATCAAAGACCACCATGTTGAGCAACAATTTATCGGCTCTAGTCTCAAAACCACTAAGTGCAATCAAATACGATCGATGCACGTGGTCCACAACAAGAGAATCTCCCACATGAGTAGACACATAAATAGGAAAACTCAAAGAATCCCGAGATACGCCCAAATACGTGGCAAAATAAGAGGACACATAAGAATATGTAGAGCCTGGGTCAAGTAATACCGATGCATCTCTATGACAGACCGAGACAATACATGTAATGACAGAATCAAAAGAGACTGCCTCTATACGAGCAGGAAGGGCTAAATATCTGGCCTGGCCTCCCCCTCTAGGGCGACCTCTACCTCCCCGACCTCCATCTCGGCCTGGCTAAGTAGGTGGGGTGGCAGCTGGTGTTGTAATCATAGCCTGAGGACTCGATGGAGCACGATGCGGCTGAGAAGTTTGTGGAGGTACACCCCTTCTAAATCTAGGGAAATCCCTCACCAAATCGCGAGTGTCGCCATATTCAAAACAAGCTCCGGGAGGGCGTGGCTGCTATGACTGGCTCGGGCTAGGTCTACTGGATTGGCCGTTAGAAACACCCCGTACAGGATGCACACTAGTTACTGGTAGTGCATATTAAGGCTCCTAGGGCCTAGGGGGAGCTGGAATACCGCTAGCGGCTGGAAGAGCTGAATGAACGGGGCTACTCACATAACCCCTACCATGGCGAGCTGCTGGGACACGAGCTCCAGAATAATAACCAGTCTCTCAAGACCTCTTGGCCTCCATCCTTTCTCTATCCCGGGCAAGCATGCCCTCCAATCTCCTGGCAATACTCACAACCTGCTGATAAGAAATATCCATCTCCAACTCCTTGGCCATACTAATCCGGATGATGGGATGGAGTCCCTCAATAAACCGTCGAACCCTCTCTTGGACTGTGGCAACTAAGGTCGGTGCATGTCGGGCTAAATCACTGAAACAGACTGCATACTCCACCCTGGCGCAACTTCTTAAACTCCGTGCGCCACGAGTCCCCGAGGCTCTGAGGGACATACTCTCTCAAAAATATGTCCAACAACTGAGTCCATGTAAGTGAAGCTGCCTTAGCCGGACTACTCAACTCTTGAGCATGCCACCACTGATAGGTTATTCTTCTAAGCTGGAACGTAGTAAAAGAAACACCACTCGACTCCGCTACGCCCGTAGTACTGAGAATACGATGAAACTCCTCCAGAAAATCCTGAACATCATTTGTAGCCAATCCACTGAAGGTAGGTGGGTGGTACTTCTTGTACCTCTCAAGTCTGAGCTGCTCCACCTCAGAAGTTGCTGCCCTAACCTCGGGCTGAGCTGGAGTTACCGGCTGTATTGGTACAATCTTTGGAACATGGTCGACCTGAACCCGCTGCTTTGGAGTACCGACGACGGGAGTCTGTGCTCCTCCCCTGGCCTGAGATGTGGTAGGAGCAAGTGGATTCAATCCATCCTGAGCTAAGGTACTGAACATGCACAGAAACTGGGCTAGAGTCTCCTGGAGGGCTGGTGCAGAAACAGATACCCAGGTGTCTGCCCTCCAGCTGGAGCTACTGGGGGCTCCTCTGTAGCAGCTCATGCGGGTGCTCTGGCTGCACCACGTGGACGTCCTCGGCCTCTACCCCGGCCCCAGCATCTCACGGCTCTAGCAGGGGGTGCGAGTTCCTGTTCATCAAATTCGCTTGTACGTGTCCTCATCATTTGTGAGAGAATAGAATACAGAAGTTTAGAATTTTTCTGAAGTCAACAAATTTTCGCACTACAAGGAATCAAAGTAGTGAAATTTTTCTAACAGTTCCATAGCCTCCCGAAGATAAGTACAGACGTCTCCGTACCGATCCGCGAGACTCTAATAAAACGGCTTGTGACTCACGACACCTATGAACCTAGAGCTCTGATACCAACTTGTCACGACCTAATTTTCCCCTCTTTATGATGTCATGATGGCACCTAGTCTCTACGACTAGGTAAGCCTAACATTTGCGGAATAATGAAATAAAAACATAAATTTAATAACTAATTGTTCAAAAACATCGGAGTTTAACAAAGGAAAAATACAGAAGATAATGGACATGAGAAAGAGTAGAAGGGGACTCTGAGGTCTGCGGACACGGCAGATATACCTTGAAGTCTCAAAAATTGTCCCGGCTCACTGGTAGTGCGGCTAATAAGGAGCACCTAGATCTGCACACCAAAAATATGTGCAAAAAAGTAGCATGTGTACCCCACAATCGGTACCCAGTAAGTGCCAAGCCTAGCCTCGGTAGAGTAGTGACGAGGTCAGGTCCGGGCCATACTGGAATATGATAATAAAGCAAGGCAAGAATGAAATATCGCAGTAAAATAAAGACTGAAATTTAACAAGAAAGAATTCATAGAAGGTAACAACTCAATACACAAAAATACAATAAGGGATCTCCCGAGATACCATCTCGTAGTCCCAAACGTAAATGTGCAAGGGGATCTAAAGNTAGAGCAATCTCCCGGAATACCGTTCCGTAGTCCCAAAATAAATATGCAAGACAGGGGGATCTCCCGAAATACTGTTCCGTAGTCCCAAAGTAAATATGCAATCTCCCGGAATACCGTTCCGTAGTCCCAAAATAAATATGCAAGACAGGGGGATCTCCCGAAATACTGTTCCGTAGTCCCAAAGTAAATATGCAATCTCCCGGAATACCGTTCCGTAGTCCCAAAATAAATATGCAAGACAGGGGGATCTCCCGAAATACTGTTCCGTAGTCCCAAAGTAAATATGCAATCTCCCGGAATACCGTTCCGTAGTCCCAAAATAAATATGCAAGACAGGGGGATCTCCCGAAATACTGTTCCGTAGTCCCAAAGTAAATATGCAATCTCCCGGAATACCGTTCCGTAGTCCCAAAATAAATATGCAAGACAGGGGGATCTCCCGAAATACTGTTCCGTAGTCCCAAAGTAAATATGCAATCTCCCGGAATACCGTTCCGTAGTCCCAAAGTAAATATGCAAGATAGGAGGATCTCCCGGAATACTGTTCCGTAGTCCCAAAGTAAATATGCAAGACATAGGAGATCTCCCGAAATACCGTTCTGTAGTCCCAAATTAAATATGCAAGACAGGGGGATCTCTCAGAATACCGTTCCATAGTTCTAAAGTAAATATGCAGATCAAACGACAAATACAACAGTAAGATTTCTACGGCTATACCGATAAAGAAGAAGGAAAAAAGCAGGAAATCTAGGCATGCTTCACAGAGTTCAAGTAAGCAGTTAAAGTACGTAGACATACGATATTAGACTAAACACGATAGCTACACATATTGGAATAACTCAATTAAGAATGAAAACAGATTAATACTCATTAAAATGGTATAACTCAAAATAAAAGGAAAACAAGTTGCTGCTTAGTAAAAAGATCGGGTTTTACAACAACTAGCCCGTGTACGTACACGGGCTAGTTGTTGTAAAACCCGATCTTTTTACTAAGCAGCAACTTGTTTTCCTTTTATTTTGAGTTATACCATTTTAATGAGTATTAATCTGTTTTCATTCTTAATTGAGTTATTCCAATATGTGTAGCTATCGTGTTTAGTCTAATATCGNCGCTCACATATCACAATAGTTCCAAATCCTAAAGGAATTTCCCGCACACAAAGTTAGGCAAGCCACTTACCATGCGTCAAGCTCAATCAATCCGTAAGAATGCCCTTTCCTCAATTATCCGACTCTGAATGACCCAAATTTAGCCAAACACAATTGCATATCAGGAATACAACCATAATAGACTCATCTAATTAATGAAATTAATATTTTAACAAAATTTTCTAAATTCGCCCTAAAAAGTCGACCTGGGCCCACGTCTTGGAATCGGGTTAAACTCACAAAATACGAATACCCATTCACTCACGAGTTCACTCATACCAAAATTATCTAAATCCGATGTCTAAATCCCAATCGAAACTCAAAAATTCGGTTAGGAAACTTTTCCCCAATTTTTCCAACTTTTCAATCCACATCCGAAATTAAATGGAGAAAACGACTATAGATTAATGAAATAGAACAAAAAAGAGTAAGTAATCGTTACCCCAAAGCTCTCTATGCAAATCCCTCAAAGAATCGCCAATTTTCGAGCTCCCAAGTCTAAAAATAGAGATTAATCAAACCCTCGAAATTCTTTCTTTTCTGCCCATCGAACCCATTGTTGCGACCTCATCATCGCACATGTGGTGCCGCTTCTGCGGCTAGGACTACACACCTACAAGTTTTCATTAAAACTCCAGAGTCCGTGCCTGCGCGCCTAAGTCCGCATTTGCGGATGCGCTTCTGCATCTACTCGTCCGCTTCTGCGGAACCTTGGGTCCTTCTCATCTCTGTATCTGAGACTACCCTTCAGCAGATGCGGCTCCGCTCCTGCGGTTCACTCATCGTATCTGCGACCACTAACTCTCAGGCCTAAAGGCGCACCTGCGATCCCAGCCTCGCTTCTGCGGGGCTGCAACTGCGGACTCCCTACCGCAGGTGCGAAAACACCAGAAACCAGCATGTCCGAAATTCTTCTAAGTCCAAGCTTTCACCCGTTGAGTACCCGAAACTCACCCGAGGCCCCCGAGACCTCAACCAAATATACCAACCAATCCTAAAATACCATACGAACTTAGTCGAATCCTCAAACCACCTCAAATACTATCAAAAACACCGATTACACCCGGATTCAAACCTAAAGAACTTAAAATTTTCAATTCGACAACCGATGCCGAAACCCATCAAATCACGTCCGATTGACCTCAAATTTTGCACACAAGTCATAATCAACATTACAGACCTACTCCAACTTCCGGAATCGGGACCCCGATATCAAAATTTTCACTGCCGGTCCGAATCTCCAAAAATTCGACTTTCACCATTTCAAGCCTAAATGAGCTACAGACCTCCAAAACGCAATCCGGACACGCCCCTAAGTCCAAAATCACCCAACAGAGCTAACAGAACCCACGAAACTTCATTCCGGAGTCGTCTTCATACAGTTCCGACTACGGTCAAAATCCTAAGACTTAAGCTCCCGTTTTTTAAGGACTAAGTGTCCCAAAATATTCCGAAACCCAAAAACAAACCTCCCGGCAAGTCACATAAGCAGAAAAAGGTACAGAAAAAGGTACAGAAAATAAGGGATCGGGGCTAATACTCAAAACATCGACCGAATCGTTACAATATGATAAATAGGCACAATTGAGTTAGTCTGCATTTGAAAGTAAGTATTATGATTCTTGTACAATAAAGTAAAATTTGGATGATCGAAATTAACCCTTGAATATCTTATTCTTGGTATAATTATCGAAGAAGATGAACCCTTCTCCAATCACATTATTTTGGCTTTATCACAAATGAAATGTACATGGTCTTATGTGTTTATCCGGACTCATTTTGTTTACATGTTTCTTGACAAGGTTGATCTATTAAATCACAAGTTTGGATATGATAATGCTTTCAATTACAAAGAAGATCATGATCTAGTTGCTGCATTGAAGAGGTATCGTAAATGTGACGTACTAAAATTTTATTGTATTAGTTCGTAACACTAATACTGAGTAATTAATTAGTCAAGCCAAGGTTTTGATATTTCTTTTTTGGGCAAAGGTCCAAATATGCCATTATACTATACGAAATTGAGCACATTTGCCCTTCGTTAATATTTTAGCTTAAATATGTCCTTACCGCCACATAGTTGGTCCATATATGCCCTTAGAGTTACACAGTTGGCCCATATATGCCCTTTTCGAAACGGAATTCACCCAAACTAATTAGCTCTTTCTTTAATTGTATTAAAGTATATTACAAACACTATTTCCTTTTTATTAGTACTGTTTTTTCTTTACCTTTCTTTTTTCTTTCTTCTTTTTTCTTTTCTTCTCTTTTTTTCCCTTTTTCTTTCTCCCTTATCCGTTTCCTACATTATTAATGTCTTCTCCATTTTCGTCACTAATTTCACTTGACAAAACTCATGAATTCCAATTACTAAGAAAATTCTCCCATAAGGTAATCAAGTTCCAATTTAACTGGCTCTCTAAATAAACGAAATTAAATTGTTCCAAAAATTATGGTTTAAACTTTAAAATAATAAAAATATCTCAACCTTTAACAATACTCAAAATACCAAAATATTTAAATTATTTCCAGAAAGATAATTTAATGATTAAAAGCCTAGAGTTCAAGTTGTAGTGTTATAAATTTGAGTTGTTAGTCTTTTTTCAGCTGGACATTTTTTATTTGTTTTATTAACTATGTAGATTAGGGGTGTACATGGAACGGGTTGGTTCGATTTTTATCAAAACCAAACCAAACCATTATATCGGTTTGGATTGTTCGGTTGTTTTTGGATTTTTGAACTTTTTGTTACATAAATATTATTTCAATCTTACTTTGTTAAATTTTGTAGAACTAAATATATGTTCAGTAAAAATTAAAAAATTAACAAACATATGATCTATAAAAATATTCTTATAGGAGAATTTTCTTAGTAATTGGAATTCATGAGTTTTGTCAAGTGAAATTGGTGACGAAAATGGAGAAGACATCAGTAATGGAGGAAA
>AWOL01S0005057.1:47897-64302 GCA_000715115.1 Nicotiana otophora
TGAAAACAAGAGAGATGATGGTTTCTCTAAGATATAGAAAGCTCAGTATAGCCCGAATGAACTCAAAGGAGTCTAAGACTAGTAGCATTTAGAAGAGATGGAATGCTGCCCTAGTAGTAGAATGAGGATGTGATTGTTATAGATAAAGGATGACGTTTGGGCCTTCGATTGAGTAATGACTTGAAGAGGATTTCATGAATTGTATGGGATTAAAATACCCATGTAAGGTGAATCGCATTGGGATACTATAAAATACGATTATTGAAGTACAATATCGCCCCTAAATGGATAAAGAAAATCACTTCAAATATTCCTCGATACAACATAAGCCCTAGCGGTAATATATTACGTAAGAAGTTTCAAGTTATCAATGGAAGATTGTAAGATCACCATTGAGGTGAATCGACAATGGATGGATAAAAGATACGAAGTACGAGACGAGATTAGGCCATCAGTCTTAACATGAACAGTAATGAAAAAGCATTAAAAGACTTAGCTTTATGCATATAGGATAAGCAACGAGAGTAACCTGGAGTTTGGTAGCAGACCTCAGTAACGATTAATCGAAGTAAGAGTTATGGTATAGTGTGACCTACCTAGAGCAGTAAAGTCATACGGATGGATAAACAGATCTATGAAATATAAGATATAGCAATATTTGTAAGTTCAACAAAGTACCGAGCGAAGAACTTCAGTATACTTATAGATGCCCAGAGGAACATCTTATTAAACTCTGTATATGTTTATAAAGTGAGGTCTAGAGATTGACTAAAAGCTGGAAGAAGAAGTAGAGAGGAGTCACATAGGCGAACTTACAAAGTCAGAGTCGTACAGGCTGGATGATAAAAGGTAGCAATAGTTACAAAATTGGAAGGATTCCGACCACGAGTCGTGGTGTGAGAAAGAGGCCTAAAGGGGGGAATGCCCTGGCCTTTGTGATTTATTCACAGAACAGTTGCCTAGATGGCAAGAGGAGTACTACAGTATTCACAAGAGCTATGGGTTATGAGAATGATAAGTGCATCAGTCAACATTCGAGGACGAATGTTCCAAAGGGGGGAATAATGTTACGCACCATATTTATTTTTGTACGTGAAAGTACGCCATAAATAAATTGGTGAAAGCTCGAAAATGAGATGTTACACGTATTTTTATATGTTAAAGTTTCGCCGTAAGTTAATAGACATAAGTTCGGGAATGAGATTATTTTAGAATTATAAGTATTATGCTATTTCAAATAAGTGATAAGTAATTTCGTGAAGGTGAGGGGGTAAGCAAATCAAAGAAAATGAGTTTCGTCGAAGTTTGATATTTTGGGATAATATACAGTCCGAGCTATAATACCCCGTATTTATGGAGCCATACAAGGTACCACATGATCATGATAGCAATATGTTAATGGGAGATTAGCAATTAATTAAGATGATTGGTGGTTAATTATTGGGAATTGATAAAGCCCAATGTGGCAGCAAGGGACTATATGTCCATGGCTCTTGATTTATCAAGATTAGGTGGCACATTTAAGAAGTCTTTGAGCAAGACTAAGCCATAAGTGGGGCCCACATCCACTAATACAAAAGGCATCTCAAAAATCACATTATGGGGATGCTTATACGGATGGAGCTCTCAATTTTTAAAAGAAAACTCTTTACTTTATTAAGGTTTGAGGCATATCTTGCTAAGTAACTGATGAGTGCTCAACAATTCGTATGAAAATGCAGCAGCGTAATATCGCGATTCTAAGGAAGTACGGTACAATCTTTCTCAAGAATATCATATGGATTTTAAGTGGGGGGAGAGGGGGAGGGTGATTAGGACATGTAGCATTTTAAATAGGATTAAGAATATGATTGAAATTTAACAATTCTGAAAAAATGAGTCTGTTAGTCGAAAAGGGCATAAGCTACCTATTTTGGTCACGCCAGGGGCAATATACCAACTTTTAATGCAGAGTAAAATTGTTCTATTTCATATAGTACAAGAACACTTTTGACCCGTTTCCGTATTATTCATTGTCACAGATACTTTCCTGAAGGGATTGATATCTACTTTGAAAATATTGGAGGAAAACTGCTGGATGCTGTGCTTCTAAACATGAGAAATTTTGGTCGAATTGCTGTGTGTGGAATGATCTCCCAATACAAACTAGAAAATCCAGAAGGGGTTAAAAATTTGATGGAAATTATTTATAAGCGTGTCCGAATTAAAGGATTCCTTTACTTCGACTACTTACCTCAATACTCGAAGGTTTTAGAAATTATATTGCCTCTTATCAGAGAAGGGAAAATGAAATATATTGAAGACAATTGAAGGTCTCGAAAATGGCCCTGCTGCACTTGTGGGAATTTTCAGTGGTCGCAACATTGGAAAACAAGTCATTAAAGTTGCTCAAGAGTGATCTTCCTCTCTGTTTATTTAATTTGCACTTTTCCATCGCTTCCAATGAGTTAGTTTTGGCTTTGTTTGTTGTAGCTTGATTGAGCTTTAATCAGCTAAAGCATTTATATTAGTGTTAAGGAGTGCATGTATTGGAATAAGATCATAGCGATAAGAATAAATAATTCTTCTGTTAAAATGGCAGAGTGTCCGTAATGTAAGATAAGAAGCTTATGTTCTTTTTAGGCCAAATACCTAGAAAGCCCATTCAACTTGTCACAATTTTTTATTTTGGCACTCTATCTCAACCTTGTTACATTTTGGCCTTCCAACCCTATTTTTTATATTTCACTTTAACACAAAAGATGACTAGTCACATAGTGTGCGTTGCCTCACAAAAGATCTCGGGACGCTGTAATCATCTTCATCGTTCGCTCTGTGCTCCTTCTGTTTTTTCGGTTCGGTTAAGGCCGGTATCATTGATTGCTATTTAGTTTCCCTTTCTTTGGTTGGTTCCCTGCTTTTTTATGTTGAAACCACAAGCATCGTACTTTATCGACAACATACATTTCCTTTGCAGTCGGTTGTTCACCGTAGACTGCTTTGACTCCTCCCGGAGTGGGAAATTTCAGCGCTTGATGTAAGGTCGAAGGCACCGCTCTCATGTTGTGAACCCATGGCCTTCCGAACAAGGTGTTGTACTTCATGTCCCCTTCAATCATATAGAACTTTATTTTTTCGGTGGTCCCGACAGTGTTTACCGGTAAAGTTATCTCGCCCTTCGTGGTCTCGCATGCTATATTAAATCCGTTTAATACCTGGACTGCCGGTACGCTTTGATCCTGCAACCCAGGTTGTTCTATGACCCTTAATCTAATGATGTTGGCCGAGCTACCTGGATCAATCAACACACGTTTAACCCGAGATTTATTAACAAGTACAGATATTACCAGTACATCGTTGTGAGGCTGGACGATGCCTTCGACTTCTTCATCGCTGAACGAGATGGCTCATTCCCGGACGTAATATCGGGTGCATGTTTTCTCTCGTGATAGAAACTTTGGTGTGTTTTATCATTGGCCCTTGCGAACGGTATTTTCGGGATCCGTTGGTAGATTGATATTGATGGCAACCTGTGAGTTAGTATCGACCGGGTCGGCGACTGGGACACAATTAGGGGTGGCAAAATGGTTAAAAGAACACAGTTAACCACCCATATTATTCATTAAAAAATGGGTTGGGTAATGAACTTTTTAAAAATGGATCAAATATGGATAAGAACCATATTATCCCTTTAGAAAATGGATAACCAATAAGTAACCAATGGATAACTAATGAGTTTAACTTTTACATTTGTAAAGCCTCAAATTTGGGGTTTCTCAAGTTTGGGAGACTAAAAATTCTTCCAAAAGTGTTCAGATTCAAGAAGTCGTGGATAATATGGTTACCCATATTATCTATTGGATAATCTATTTTTTATCCGTATTAAATATGGGCCGGGTCGAATAATTTATCCGTTTTTTCATTATCCGTTTTTGACCCGAATCATATCCAGCCCGACCCGTCCGTTTGCCACTCCTAGACATACTTAGGGTCAACAGGGGGTATATCATTGCTAGGTATCACATTATTATTCTCACCGTGATGGCCTGACTCAGCGTCAATGCTCAAGTGAGCAGACTGGGAATTTGACACCCTTAAGCTAACCTGGAATCAAAACTTCAAAGAACAAGCATAAGACAAGGTGTGTTATGGAGATTCGTATTAAATCACCACTATTATCCTAGCCCGACGGTGGGCTCTAAATTATTTATCCTCCAAATTGAGCAATAATTAAATTTGTACGCGGTTTAAAGGATATGTGTTTTAATTCAATACGAATGTTTTCTAAGAATAGCAAGTAATTACGTTAAGAAAAATAATGAACGATCAAACCAATTGTGATGTGATGATCAAGATTGATCTTAAGTTGAACACTGAAATCCGGTCTCGATCGGACCCTCGAAAGAAGCTCAGTTGCGATTAAAGAAGAGAATAACAGAAGAACATTTTGAATAATAGCTAGAAGACAAAGATGAACTTTTATTACTTTGATTTGCATGTCAAAAATGTGTCAAAAATAAAAGAAACTCCCCCATCTATATAGTAGGAGAATTTCAGTCCTAATATAAGTCTAAATAAGGTAAAAATATTTTTTTTCCGGTAAATACCGATCCGCAATTGATATCGGACGGGATTCACGCCGTAATATCCGGTTGAGGGCGAATATTACGACTCCCTACTTGTCATGCCTAGTCGTTCCTCCTTTTTTCGTGGTCTCAAAACTTTACTTGGTCCGGATCCATTATTTTGCCGTGTCCGATCCCAGATACACCGTTCACTCCTCCCAGGTTCGGATACGAGTGGTCCTTCGGCCTTGCTTGTAGTTGCGTCGAGTCGTGCTTCCCTCTTGTTCCCTTATCGGAGAATCGTGGAAAACCTTTGCCCCCAATTTTACCCGCACACGAAGACAAATAAATATACAGACCCACTCAAATAAGATAGCTAAACCCCCATAGAAATCTACAATGTATAGCCGCCAACAAAAAGTAATAGCCGATATATATATATATATATATATATATATATTTTGTATGCTCATATGTAATATACATATTTTATACATAATTAATGTGTATTTCTTATATATTTGGCTAGCAGATATAATTATTTTTTGCCAACAAGCCAAATAAATCCCAACAATCTTCCAAGCATAAGTACACGGTGAAAATAGCATGGGCTAGCCAGTTTTTGGACTGGTAAATGAAAAATAGCCAGCGCTTGCAACGTCATTGAAACATAGCCACTATTTTGATGCAACACGGAAAGTTCCAGCATAATATACTAGAGATTGGTGCACCTGTATATGAACTTCCAACATATTATACTGGAACTCCAATACACGGAAAGTTCGAGCATAATATACTGGAGATTAGAGCACCTGTGTATGAACTTCCAGCATATTATGCTGGACTAGTATATTTTACTGGAACTCCAGTATATTATGTTGGAAGTCCAGTGTATTATGTTGGAACTCCAGTACATTATACTGGAACTCTAGTATATTATGCTGGAATATTTTTCGGATTTTGAATAGTGTTTTCGTTCAAATTTTTTACATAAAAAGTGGCTAAATTTTGATTACTTTTGAAATTGTGGTTATTTTTCAATTATCACTTGTAAATCTGGCTAGTTTTGAATTTCTTCCCAGGTACACGGCTTCCCTTAATCTGAATCCTATTCCAACTCCTATTATGAACAAGAAAATCCCTTGTGTAATCTACTATCTCTCATTAATGCATAACGTTCCTTTCCTATTACACTTGAGCACTCATTTAGTTTAAAATTTGTATTTTAAAACTAATTTTTAAAATTTATTTTTTCATTATTTGGACAAATATATAGAGTTCATACATCGAGATCGAGTCACTGAGTTTTTCTTTCACCTTTGACCTAAATTTTCAAGCAAAAAAAGAAAAACCGAAATTGAGATAATTTGTCCGTAGCTAGCATATTTAGATAATTAGATGCAATAGTGAATTGAAACCATTAGTACATGATGAGTTATCTGACCATTACGAAAATTGCCTTAACTTTCCCCTCCAACATGTCAGACTATCAGATTGTAAAATTTATAGGGTAATCTTGTTATTAATAAAAATTATATTAATCACTTTATAATAATCATACATTTAATGAGCTAATTCTGTTAAATCGTTTTTACACGTGATATCCGTTAATCGAGCTCAAACCAGTCCGACTCGTTTAACATGCACAACATAATCTGACTAGATGATGTTCAAAACAAAATTTATTATTACAAAAGAACAAACGAAGACAAAAATTGCCGTGTTTCATGTAAACAAAAGTAATTATTTTGTGTTAAACTTCAGATATTGTACGAAAATCAAAAAAGGGTAATAATGTAAAATGAGCCCATAGACTAGATCACATCTAATTGATTTTGTCACCAAAAAAAAGGGACTACTCATCAAATATAAATGGCTGAACACATATGCGGTGCACAGGGTAAAGTTGGTATAACGACCCGACCAGCCGTTTTGAGTATTATAGACCCGTTTCCCTATTTATTGCTTATGTTGTGCTCATTTGTTGTTATGTGACTACCCGTGTAGTCGGCTTGGTTCCGGGGATGTTTCGGAATAAGTTGGGACATTTAGGCCTTATTTGTTTGCACTTAATGGTGGTTTGAATCTTAATCATTCAGATCTCAGACATTAAGTGCATTTATTTTTAAAGTCTGAATCTTAATTATTCAGATCTTAATCGTTAAGTGTGTTTGTGTTTTTTTACTTCACAACCACTTAATAAGTCTGAATAGGTCTGTATGATTAAGATCTATAACAGAGACTTAATTTCATTAAGATGCTATCATCCATATTTATTATTAACTGCCGCCATCGCCTACCATTATCAACTATCACCATGCCACCCACCACCACCATACTCAATCACCACCACCATCATCCTCATCATAGCCGCCACCATTGTCGGCTACCACCATCCCCACCACTCCCAACACCATCATTCTCAACGACAACCAACACTCATCCACCTCAACTACCACAACTAACCACCCCGTCACCATCAACAACCATAGCTGGCATTGCCCATCATTACAAACTATACCACCGCCCACCACCATCTTCTTCAATCAAAACTACCACCACTCGTTATTATTAACGATCACTACCCACCACCACCATCCTCAATCATAATAGCTACCACTACCAATCACCACTAGCTATTACCCTAAACTACCACCATCAATCGAATCTACCATCAACCACCGCTTTTAGTCGGCATTCACAAGCACTACTGTTAGCCATCACCACCAACAACTATCATATTTTAAAAAACTATATATTTTATTGATGTAATATTATATTAATTAGTATTTTATTTGAATTTTATGTTTATTAATTTTCAAATAAAGGTAAATTTTATACATTCAGATGTTAAAAATCAAACAGTATTAATCATTTGGTATTCAGATCTTAATATACATCTTAACATATAGATGTGTATTCAAATTCAAATGTCTTAGTCTTAATATACATCTTGATATTCAGACGTGTATTCAGATTCAGACATCTTAATCTTTAAAAAAAACAAATGAGGCCTTAGTTCCAAGGTTGGAAGCCACAATTGAAAGAGTTGACCGGATGTTGACTTATATGTAAACGACTTTGGAATGGAGTTTTGATTATTCCGATAGCTCTGTAGGGTAATTTTGGACTGAAGAGTGTGTCCGGATATTGATTTGGAGGGCCGTAGATGATGTTCGCTTGAATTGGCAAAAGTTGGAAAAATAGAAGAATGGAGAGTTGAGAAGTTTGATCGAGAATTGACTTTCTGATTACTGGGCTCAGATTTTGGTTCCGGAAGTTGGAATAGGTCTGTTATGTCATTTATGACTTGTGTACAAAATTTGAGGTCAATCGGAGTTGGTTTGGTATGTTTCGACATTAGTTTTGGAAGTTAGTAGTTCATAAGTTCATTACACTTGAATCGATGTGTGATTCGTGGTTTTACTGTTGTTTGATGTGATTTGAGGTTTCGAGCGAGTTCTTATGATATTTTAGGACTTGTTGCTATGTTTGGTTGAGGTCTCGGGGGCCTCGGGTAAGATTCAGATTGATTACAAATTGAGTTTGGCCTTGTTGAGCTGCATATTTTATGGTGTATGGTTTCATTATATGTGTTCACAAGAGAGGTCTCACGTTAAGAGTATCTGGGAGGAGGGTGCAGATTGTTCTTCGCGTTCATGAAGAGAACCCCACATTCGCGAAGGTCTGGGGAAATTGTGCATCGCGATCGCGAGAGGGAGTTCGCGTTCGCGTAGAAGGATGCGGCAGGAGGGGCACCAGGCTTGTAAGCCTTCGGGTTTGTAGGGGGGGGGGGTATCGTTCGTGTATGCCTTGGTTTAGTGTTCATCGCCTTCGCGTGGGGGCTCTCGCGTTCGCGTAAGAGGAATTTTGGCAGTTGAGTAGTTTGTGCTTCGCGAATGCGAGGCACTTTCCGCATTCGCGAAGAAGGGCATCTAGCAGCAATGTTCGGGTTTGAACCCATTTTTCATATGTTTAGCTAGAGAACTCGGATTTGGGTGATTCTTGAAGGGATTTTCAAGGAAGTTATTGGGGTAAGTGATTCTAACTCGGATTTGGTTATTATACATGAATCTATCATTGTGTTTATCATTAATTAGTGTTTTGGGTTGTAACAATTGGAGAAAATTGTAGAAACTTCATAAGCTTTAATTTGAGGATTTGAAGGTCGAGTTACAATCGGAATGGAGTAATATTAGTATGGTTGAACTTGTGGTTGAATGGATGTTCGAATTTTATTACTTTTGTTGGATTTTGAGATGTGGAACCGGGGTTGACGTTTTGAGTCAACTTTTTGACTTTTATTAAAGAACTTAACTTTATCATATGGAATTGATTCCTATAGCTTGTGTTGATTGTATCGATTTGTTTGTGGCTAGATTCAAGGCGTTTGGATGCCGATTCACGAGGCAAGGCCTTGTTGGAGTAGAGATTTGCACGGTTTGAGGTAAGTAACACTTCTAAACTTGGTTCTGAGGATATGAGTCCCTGAATTACGTGTTATGTGGTTGGTGTTGAGATGGCGCACATGCTAGGTGAAGAGCGTGTGGGCGTGCACCGTAGAAATTGTGACTTGGCCGATTCTGTGGAACTGTGTAGTCATATAATCTTGTTATTATCCACGTATTCTCCATGTGTTAGAGAAATTGAGATGTGATTCATGTTAGAAATCATGCTTAGGCTATATACTAGTATTGTTGGGACCGTGTTGCTGTTGAATTACTTGCTTAATTTACAATTATGTACTCAGTCACATCTATTATTTGCATATCATATCTTAGGCTCTGTTGCCATTTATTGATACATCATATTATCATTGCTTGGGCTGATTGTCATGATATTTGTGAGCCCGAGATACTGAAGAGATTGATAACTGAGTAAGGCCGAGGGCCTGATTGAGAGTGATGTTTATGAGATCGGGTTGCACGCCGTAACATGCTTTATTGATTCATGCCATGATTGGCTTATTTTAGCGCTTGGGCAAGATCCGCCCCTCCAGAGTCTGACTTACCAGCAGTGAGCGTAGGTACCTACTGAGTGCAAGTGTCGAGTGTTTGGGAGGATTGAGTGACGGGGAAGACTCAGTGAATTAATACTTTGAGAGAATGCATATGAATTTATCATTGTATTGCATTGCAATTGGCATGCATAGTTGACATGTAGATATAATGTTATATCATTCCTCATATGAGTCACACTTGGCATATTTTATCTGTGTTGAACTTAAATTGTTAAACTTGAAAGCATGTCTATATTTTTGTACTGTTTAATCTGTATTTAGACTGTGGCTGACTGAGCTCATCACTGCTTTCAACCCAAGGTTAGTCTTGTTACTTATTGGGTACATTTGGGTCGGTTATACTCATACTACACTCTGCACTTCGTGTGCAGATCCAGATACTTTCGGGTACGATGATTGCTAACTTTGGAGCTTTATCAGTTGGAGACTATCAAGGTAGCTGCCTTGGCGTCTGCATACCTTGACTCTCCTTCTTTTCAGTTATTTGTAATGTTTTATCTTTCTAGATAGTGTTTTAGCAGTCAAACTATGTTGTCATTTAGAAGCTTATGTACTTAGTGAAACTCGGATTTTTGGGGATTCTTTATTGAGTCGTGGTATTTTCTTATCAGCTATTTATGCGATTTTACTCTTAAGCATATTTTATTATGTTTTTAAATTTAAAGATGTGTGGTTTATTGTGATTGTCGGCTTGCCAAATATTGCGACAGACGCCATCACGACATGTGAGATTTTGGGTCGTGCCAAGTTAGTATCAGAGCCTAGGTTACATAGGTCTCACACGTTATGAGCAGGTTTAGTAGAGTCTTGCAGATTGGTTCGGAGACTTGTGTACTTATCTTCGAGAGGATGCTGAACAATTAGGAAAACTTCACTTTCTTATATTCTTGTCGTGTGAATTTCCTGATTCCGGAAACTAAACTTTTGTTATTCTATTCTCTCATAGATGGTGAGGACACGTGCTACCGGATTGGGTGGATGGTCACCAGTACCACTAGCTAGGACCACGAGAGGCTGGTGCCGCGGTAGAGGCCGAGGTGCAGCTGGTACAGAAGCAAGAGCAGCACCTGTAAACCCACCCGTTTCTCCAGCTGAGGAGCAGATTCTAGATGTGGTTGAGCTGGTGGGACCAGTTCAGGTACCAACTGTGCCCATTGTGATTGCAGGCCTTCAGGAGGCTTTGGCCCAGATATTGACTATTTGCACTAGCCTTGCTCAGGCGGTTTTAGTTCCGGCCACGCCAGCCACTTCTCAGGTCGGGGGAGGCGCTCAGACTCCCGCCGCCCGTACTCCAGAGTAGGTGGTGCAAGTACTTCAGACACCGGGGGTACTACCAGCCCAACCAGTTGTTGTTGCCCAGGACCATATGGATCCCAATATAAGTGATGAGGAGCAGAAGAGACTAGAGAGGTTTGGGAGGCTCAAGTCTCCATCATTCAGTGGGGTTGAGTCAGAGAATGCGCAGGACTTCTTGGATAGGTGCCAGCGGATTCTTCGCACGGAGGGTATTCTGGAGACTAGTGGTGTCCCATTTACTACTTTTCAGCTGTCGAGGGCAGCCTTCAGATGGCGGGAAACCTATGAGCAGAGCAAGCAAGCTGGTGCTGCACCATTTTCATGGTACGAGTTCTCCGTTCTCTTCTTGGAGCAGTTTGTGCCACTGACCCACAGGGAAGAGTTGCGTAGGCAGTTTGAGCTGCTATGCCAGGAGGGTATGTCACTGACCCAATACGAGATGAGATTTTCAGAGTTGGCTCGTCACGTGATCTGGTTAGTTCCCACATAGAGGGAGAGTATTAAGAGGTTCATTGATGGCCTCAACTATGGACTGCGCTTTGTGATGACTCGGGAGATTGCATCAGGTGCTAGTTTCAACGAGGTTGTTGATATTTCTAGGCAGTTAGATCTGGTCCGTAGTCAAGAGCGTGAGGAGAGGGATGCTAAGAGGCCTCGTGGTTAAGGTGGTTTCGGCGGTGTTTCTTCCGTAGGACAGTCCTACCACAGTAGAGGTCATCCTTACAGGCCCGCTCAGATGGCTCGTCCGGTTCATCGTGGTGCATCAACTAACTATAGTTCATACAGTGCCCGTACAAGTCAGTCATCTCTCATTGCCCTCCCAGCTCAGAGTTTATCTTGCGCTCCATTTGTTTAGGGTTCATCTGTGTCAGGTCCTTCTAGCAGTTAATTTTGTTCTCGAGGCCCGATTTAGTCCCCACCACCATCGGGGAGTTGCTTTGAGTGTGGGGAGTTTGGAAATGTATGGAGACAGTGTCCCCATCGCTTTGGAGCTCCAGTTTAGCAGCGGGGTCAGGTTGTGACTTCCGCACTAGTTACTTCACCACCCGCCCATCCAGCTCGAGGTGGGGCTTAGGCATCTAGAGGTTTCCCTGGAGGGGGAAGCCGATCAGATTGAGGTCAGGCTTGATTCTATGCAATCCCTGTCAGGCCATAGTCCGTTGCTTCAGACGTAGTGATCACATTTATTGTTTCAGTGTGCCACATGGATGCTTCCACATTATTTGTCCCTAGTTCCACTTATTCATATGTATCATCCTATTTTACCCGTTATTTGGATATGCCCCGTGAGTCCTTAGTTTCACCTGTTCATGTATGTACGCCAGTGGGCGATTCTATGGTCATGGACCGTGTGTATCAGTCGTGTATGGTGACCATTGGAGAGTTGGAGACTAAAGTTGATCTCTTATTACTTAGTATGGTTAATTTTGATGTGATTCTGGGTATGGATTGGTTGTCCCCATATCATGCTATTCTAGACTGTCACGCTAAGACCGTGATATTAGCGATGCCGGGCTTGCCAAGGATTGAGTGGAGAGGTTCTCTAGATCATGTTCCCAGCAGGGTGATTTCATATCTGAAGGGCCAACGGATGGTTGGGAAGGGGTGTTTGTCATATCTGGCCTTTGTGATGGATGTTGTTGTTGATACTCCTACAATTAATTCTGTTCTAGTAGTGCGAGACTTTCTGGATGTATTTCCCGCAGTCCTATCGAGCATACTACCCGACAAGGATATTAATTTTGGTATTGACTTGGTGCTGGTCACTCAGTCCATTTCTATTCCTCCGTATCGTATGGCAACAATAGAATTGAAGAAATTGAAAGAGAAACTTCAGTAGCTTCTTGATAAGGGGATCATTAGGCCTAGTGTTTCGCCTTGGGGTGCACCGATTATGTTTGTGAAGAAGAAGGATGGTACTATGCAGATATGCATCGACTATAGGAAGTAGAAAAAAGTTACAATTAAGAACAAGTACTTTTTGCCACGCATTGGTGATTTATTTGACCAGCTTCAGGGAGCTAAGGTGTTCTCTAAGATTGATTTGAGGTCTGGGTATTACCAGTTGAAGATTCGGGACTTGGATATTCTAAAGACGGTATTCAGGACCTGTTATGGTCATTATGAGTTCCTTGGGATGTCTTTTGGACTGACCAATGCCCCAATAGCATTCATGCATCCGATGAATATTGTATTCTAGCCATATTTTGATTCGTTTGTCATAGTATTTATTGATGATATCCTGGTGTACTCACATATCTAGGAGGAGTATGCACATCATTTGAGGATTGTACTACAGAGGTTGAGAGAGGAGAAAATTTATGCCAAGTTCTCCAAGTGTGAGTTTTGGCTCAGTTCAGTGGTGTTCTTGGGGCACGTGGTGTCCAGTGAGGAGATTAAGGTGGATCCAAATAAGATATAGGCGGTTCAAAGTTAGACTAGACCATTTTTAGCTACTGAGATTCAGAGTTTTCTCGGCTTGGCCAAATATTATCGTCGCTTCGTGAAGGCTTTCTCGTCCATTGTAGCACAATTGACCAGGTTGACCCAGAAGGGTGCTCCATTCAGGTGGTCGAATGAGTTTGAAGAGAGCTTTCAGAAGTTTAAAATTGCCTTGACCACAACTTCAATTCTAGTTTTGCCTTCAACATCGGATTCTGATACAATGTATTATGATGATTCTCGGATTGGTATTGGGTGTATCTTGATACAGGAGGGTAAATTGATTGCTTATATTTCACGCCAGTTGAAGCCTCATGAGACGAATTACAATGTTCATGATTTCTAGTTGGCAGCCATCGTTCATGCATTGAAGATTTAGAGGCATTATCTCTACGGTGTGTCTTGTGAGGCATTTATGGATCATCAGAGTCTCCAGCACTTGTTCAAGGAAAAAGATATAAATTTGAGGCAATGAAGATGGTTGGAGCTACTAAAGGACTATGATATCACCATTTTGTGTCATCCCGAGAAGGCCAATATGATGGCCGATGCCTTAAGTAGAAAGGCGGTGAGTATGGGTAGCCTTGCATTTATTCCTGCTGGTAAGAGGTTGCTTGCATCAGATGTTCAGGCCTCGGCCAATCAGTTCGTGAGGTTAGATATTTCAAAGTCTAGTCGGGTTCTAGCTTGTATGGTTTCTCGGTCTTCCTTATATGATCGCATCAGAGAGCGTCAGTATGATGAGCCCCATTTTCTTGTCCTTAAGGACACGGTTTAGCACGACGATGCTAAGGAGGTTTTTACTGGGGATGATGGGTTGTTACGGAAGTAGGGTCGGATTTGTATGCCCAACATCGATGGGCTACGTGAGTCGATTCTTGAGGAGGCCCACATTTCACTGTATTCCATTTATCTGGGTGCCGCAAAGATGTATCAGGGCTTGAGACATCACTATTGGTGGATGAGGATGAAGAAAGACATAGTAGGGTTTGTAGCTTGGTGCTTAAATTGCCAGCAGGTGAAGTACGAGCATCAGAGGTTGGGCGGATTGCTTTAGAGGCTTGAGATTCCGGAGTGGAAATGAGAGCGTATCACCATGGACTTTGTATTTGGGATCCCACGGACTTTCAGGAAGTTTGATTCAATTTGGGTAATTGTGGACCGATTGACCAAGTACGCTCATTTCATTCCAGTAGGAACTACCTATTCTTCAGAGCGGTTGGCTGGGATCTACATCCGCGAGATTGTTCTCCTTCACGTTGTGCTGGTGTCCATCATTTCTGATCGGGGTACACAGTTTACATCGCAGTTTTTGAGAGCGGTGCAGTAAGACTTAGGCACACAAGTTGAGTTGAGCACAACATTCCACCCTTAGACGGATAGACAGTTTGATTGCATTATTCAGATATTGGAGGATATGCTATGTGCTTGTGTCATGGATTTCGGATGCTCTCGGGATCAGTTTCTGCCGCTTATAGAGTTTGCCTACAACAACAACTACCAATCGAGTATTCACATGGCTTTGTATGAGGCTTTGTATGGGAGACGATGTCAGTCTCCAGTTGGTTGGTTTGAGTCGGGTGAGGCTAGCCTATTGGGTACTAACTTGGTTCAAGATGCTTTGGACAAGGTTAACTTGATTCAGGATCGACTTCGCACGGCAGTCTAGACAGAAGAGCTACACCGCTCGGAAGGTTCATGACGTTGCTTACATGGTGGGAGAGAAGGTACTGTTCATATTTTCACCCATGAAGAATGTTATGAGGTTCGTGAAGAAGAGTAAGTTGAGTCCTCGGTATATTGGGAATTTTGAGGTGCTTGAGACGATTGGAGAGATGGATTACATGCTTGATTCGCCACCTAATCTATCGAGTGTTCACCAGTGTTTTGTGTTTCTATGCTTCGAAAGTATTTCAGCAATCCATATCATGTTTTGGACTTCAACACGGTTCAGCTGGATGGTGGTTTAACTTATGATGTGGAACAGGTGGCCGTTTTGGATCGGCAGGTTCGGAAGTTGAGGTCAAAGAATATAACTTCAGTGAAGGGGCAGTGGAGAGGTCAGCCAGTTGAGGATGCTACTTGGGAGACCGAGCGGGAGATGCATAGCAGATATCCACGTCTATTTGAGACACCAAGTATGATTCTAGACTAGTTCGAGGATGGACATTTATTTAAGAGAGGGAGGATGTAACAACTCAACCGGTTATTTTGAGTATTATAGCCCCATTACCCCATTTATTGATTATACTATGCTCATTTGTTGTTATGTGACTTTCCGAGGTAGTCAGTTTGGTTCCATAGATGTTTCGAAAAAAGCTGGGACACTTAGTCCCAAGGTTGGAAGCCTAAGTTGAAAGAGTTGATCGGATATTGACTTATGTGTAAACGACTCTGGAATGGAGTTTTGATGATTCTGATAGCATAGGTGATTTTGGACTTAAGAGTGTATCCGGATATTCATTTGGAGGGCCGTAGATGATTTTGGTTTGAACTGGCAAAAGTTGGAAAAGTAGAAGATTGGAGAGTTGAGAAGTTTTGTTGACTTTGTAGTTACCGAACTCGGATTTTGGTTCCGGAAGTTGGAATAGGTCGGCTGTGTCAATTATGACTTGTGTGCAAATTTGAGTTCAATCAGAGTTTGTTTGGTATGTTTCGGCATTAGTTTTGGAAGTTAGAAGTTCATAAGTTCATTAGGCTTGAATCGATGCACAATTCATGGTTTTAGTGTTGTTTGATGTGATTTGAGGTTTTGAGCGAGTTCGTAAGATGTTTTAGGACTTGTTGGTATGTTTGGTTGAGGTCTCGAGGGCGTTGGGTGATATTCAGAATGATTACGGATTGAGTTTCGCCTTGTTGAGCTGCATATTTTCTATTGTATGGTTTCCTTATACGCATTCGTGAGAGAGGTCTTGCAACCGCGAAGAATATCTAGGAGGCATGTGAAGATTGTTATTCGCGTTCGTGAAGCGAGCCCCGCATTTACGAAGGTCTGGGAAAATTGTGCATCGCGATCGCGAGAGGGAGCTTGCGTTCGCGTAGAAGGATGCGGCAAGTGGGGCACCAGGCTTGTAAGCCTTTGCATTCTCGGATGGGGGGGGGG